>JAKUCM010005478.1:0-24509 GCA_023374145.1 Lepidium sativum | reverse complement strand
AATTTCTTTCTTCGTCTTAAAAAAAATAGGAGTTAATTAACTGTGACACGTTCACTAAAAAAAAATCCTTTTGTAGCAAAGCATTTATTAAGAAAAATAGAAAAGCTTAATACAAAGGCGGAAAAAGAAATCATAATAACTTGGTCCCGGGCATCCACCATTATACCCACAATGATTGGCCATACTATCGCTATCCATAATGGAAGGGAACACTTACCGGTTTATATAATAGATCTTATGGTAGGACATAAATTGGGAGAGTTTTCACCTACTATAAATTTTCGAGGACATGCCAAAAATGATAATAGATCTCGTCGTTAATTAAATGAATTAAAAAAAATGAATATAGATTTTTTTTTAGTGAGAGGTAAACCTTATGATAAAGAATAGAAAGAAGAAATCATATACTTCCGTATATGCTTTAGGGCAATATATATCTATGTCTGCCCACAAAGCACGGAGAGTAATTGATCAAATCCGTGGACGTTCCTACGAAGAAGCACTTATGATATTAGAACTTATGCCTTATCGAGGATGTTATCCCATTTTTAAATTGGTTTATTCTGCAGCAGCAAATGCTAGTCACAATAAAGGTTTCAAAGAAACCAATTTAGTCATTAGTAAAGCTGAGGTGAACCAAGGAAATACTGTTAAAAAATTAAAACCTCGTGCCCGAGGACGGAGTTTCCCAATAAAAAGATCCACTTGTCATATAACTATCGTAGTGGAAGATATATCCTTTTATCAACAATATGAAGAATATTTAAGGTATTTAAAAAAACCTGGATGCAGCAATGAAAACAGAAATCTAACATGTTATGATACATATAGTAGTGGAGGCCTATGGGACAAAAAATAAATCCACTTGGTTTCAGACTTGGTACAACCCAAAGTCATCATTCTCTTTGGTTTGCACAACCAAAAAAGTATTCTGAAGGTTTAGAAGAAGATAAAAAAATACGAGACTGTATTAAAAAGTATGTCCAAAAAAATATAAGAATATCCTCTGGTATGGAGGGAATTGCACGTATCGAAATTCAAAAAGAATCGATCTCATCCAGATCATAATCTATATGGGATTTCCTAAATTATTAATTGAAGATAAACCTCGAAGAGTCGAAGAATTACAGATGAATGTTCAAAAAGAACTTAATTGTGTCAATAGAAAACTCAACATTGCTATTACCAGAATTTCCAATCCATATGGGGATCCTAATATTCTTGCAGAATTTATAGCTGGACAATTAAAAAATCGCGTTTCTTTTCGAAAAGCAATGAAAAAAGCTATTGAATTAACTGAACAGGCGAATACAAAAGGAATTCAAGTACAAATTGCAGGACGTATTGACGGAAAAGAAATTGCACGTGTTGAATGGATCAGAGAAGGCAGAGTTCCTTTACAAACAATTGAAGCTAAAATTGATTATTGTTCCTATACAGTTCGAACTATTTATGGGGTCTTAGGAATAAAATTTGGATATTCGTAGACGAAGAATAAAAAAACTTTATTTGTCTTTACATTTTATCCAACCATAAAAAACTACAACTATGTAGTATAACACGATACAGTAATAAAACAGTAATAAAAAAAATTACAGTCTTCTTTTTTATGTTTAAGAATAAACTCAGCAATTCTATAAGGTTGAATAAAAATTTCCATCAAAACTCCTTTGATATAATTGCTATGCTTAGTGTGTGACTCGTTGGTTTAGGATTCGATTAGATTAAGATAAACAAAAAAAATAAAAAAGAACTTACCTATAAGAGCAACTAATAACTATAGCATTACTAAATAACCTAAGCAACTCATTGCTTCGCATTATCTGGATCCAAAAAAATCAGTCAAGATATGATAGACGCATCATATCATTGTAGCAACTGAAATTTTTTTACAAAAAAAAAAGAATAAAAAAATATGATTATAAGTTATGAAAGGTAATCGAAAAGTATGCGGATAAATGGAAGGATGAAAGAAAGAGAGAAAAATTGAATATTAATGATATATGATTCCAATTTGGAAAGTCTATGAGGTCACTGTAAGAAAAGCAATGTAATAAAGCATCAATACAGATTCATTCATAATAATTAGATAAATCTGTTCGAAAAACAAAAAATTAAGAGCCTTGAGCCAATAAAAACTGAGAAAATTGACTCAAAAACAAATTAAAAAATGAAATTCAAAATTTCATATAAGAGCTCCATTGTAGAATTCGGGCCTAATGATTAATCAAGAAGCGATGGGAACGACGGAACCCATGAATATAGAGGATTCTACTCAAAAACAAATCTTAGTAATTCATTGGACAGGATGGCGGTGAAGATGCTGATACTTGTCAGTAAATAGAAATTGTTGCTCATCAAAGATGACATGACGACTGATGTATACCTTACCAGTAGGAGGATAAAGGCATTTATACCCTTTATACGCAGCATTGTAACCAAGGAACACACACTGTAAGGATCTTGGCTCTAGCTTGTGAGCAGTGTATGGTCTGAGGCAAGGATAACAAGCGCTTCCAAACACTGTCATAGCTGAGTAATTTGGTTTATCTTGATGCAAGGTTTCATAAGGTATTTTAAATTTGTGAGCAGCAGATGGTAATAGATTGATGATGTAATTTGCAGTATAAAAAGCTTCAACCCAGTATTTGAGAGGAACATGACTGTGAAACAGCATGGCCAAGCTAAGTTCCACTACATGTCTATGTTTATGTTCAGCTACTCCATTTTGAGCTGGTGTGTAAGGACATGAAATCCTGTGTTTGATACCACAATTTGTCAAATGAGATGCAAACAGATTACTGGTAAACTCTCCTCCTCCATCACTTTGAAACACTTTTATCTCCTTGTTAGACTGATTTTCAACTTGTTTTTGAAACATGAGAAAGACACCATAGAAATCTGATTTTAAGCGAAGAGGGAAAAACCAACTGAATCTTGAAAAGTCATCCACAAAGACCACATAGTACTTGAATCCTTGTACAGAAGAAACAGGGGAAGGACCCCAAAGATCACAGTGAATTCTAGCTAGTGGTTCATAGGTAACTGAATCTGACAAAGAAAAAAGGTAAACTTAAACTCTTCCCCATCTGATAAGGTCCACAGATGGAGGATGTACTACTCTTATTTATAGATATAGCCTTGTTTTTGTGTAGATGCTGAAGAACTCGTTGATTTGCATGACCTAAGCGATGGTGCCAAATGTGATCAGAAGTGGATTGTTGTCGAGTTGAGTAAAAGGTCTTGAAATCTTGATTCTCCAGCACGTATAGCCCCTCACGTGTTGGCCCCTGGGTGAGTACTTTCTTTGTTTTCAGATCCAGAACACACACCTTATGAGCATCAAAGAAAACACCACAAGGATAATCCTCACATAACTTAGAGACAGATAGAAGTGATTTTTGGATTGATGGACAAACCAGGATATCATTAAGTAGTAAACTACCTATGGAAACAGAGAGACTACTAGATCCAATGTGAGTGATGGGTAGAAAATTACCATCAGCAACCATTAAGTTCTCAGTGCCATGATATGGAGATGCGTTTGTGAGTTTATCAGAGACTGCAACAATGTGAGATGTTGCACCAGAATCTGGAAACCATCCTCTTCCTGAATTGTCAGAAACTTGAAGAGCTGCTAGAGCCTAAGGAAGCTCATCACCTTGATAATTATTGTCAAATCTGCTCCAACACTTTAGAACTGTATGACCTGTTTTTCCACATATCTGACAAATGGGTCTGGAGCTGTTGTTGTTGTTATTAGAGGGCTGTGAAGAAACCTGTTGAGGAAATCCTCTACCACGTGAAGAATAACCTCATCTTCCTCTGTTACTGCCATTTGTAGAGTTTGATCCACGACCTCTGTTGGCTGAACTGTAAAAGCACTGATTTTCAGAGTCTACCTTGTGACTGTGAAATGCCATATGAGGAGATATCTGAGTGACTTCTTCATAGGTTTGCAGCCTTGAGTCAAAGCCACTAACTTCAGAGATAACATCATCAAAGCAAATATTTGAACTTTTTGACAGAGAGTGTTGAATAACAGCACACTCTGGATCATACTCTCGTTCGAAGACCAGTAAGAAAGTTGAAGATCTTCATAGATCCAGCAACAGGTTCACCAATGGAGCTGAGTTGATCCCACACAGCTCGAAATTCTCTGCAGTATTCAGAAAAGGTTTTACCTTCTTGGTCATCATTTGAAGCTTTCTTCTTAGCTCAAAAACTCTTGACAGAGAGCTCCTATTGAAGTTTTCAACAAGAAAGTTCCAGATTTCATGAGATGTAGAGAAGCTGACTACATTTCCCAGAACTTCTTCAGAGAGAGTCCCAAAGATCCAAGAGCGAATCAACTGATCTGTGCACTCCCAGGCTTCAAACTTTGGATTTGGAAACTTTGATGAAGTGTCTCCTTGACGAATGGAGATGGTAGTTGGCGGTTTTGCTTTTTTCCTGTGACGAACCCCATAAGCTTTTGGCTTGAAAGAAGAGACTCCATTTGAGGCTTCCATAACAGATAGTTTTGATCTGTTAGCTTGATAGTAACTGAACTTGTGATATGAACATGACTTGGAAAGGGATAAGGATCGAAAACTGCTTCCATTGTACCTGTTAAGGTTAAAGCAGCTCTGATACCATGAAAACAAAAATACTTTGAAACTTGCACAGAACTTTTTGTATTTTCTTTTCAAGATAAGATCGTTTGTGATACAAAGAGAAGCTTATATAGAAGCTCTAAGTACCTAAGATTATACATCAATACATTTTGTCTCTTTATCAATACAATCTTGATCTTGTAGTGATCCATATCTGTTTTCAGAGGTAAGCAGAAGCTTTTGCAGAAGGTGGTTGATGTTGCAGGTTTTGGTTGAATGTCACTTTCACTAGACATCTTCCTTTGACTTACTTTGATGGGCTGAGATATTGATGAGCCCAATGTTGAATTAGTCTATTTTGGATCTGCATAAAACGATTTGTGATCCATTCTTTTTGTTGTTATGTTGTTAGCTTGCCCTGCAACAAAAAGTGTTGAGAACCCTTTCCATTTCAAATTCTGCAACACGATGAAATCTCTTCTTACGGTTTATATATATGGATCCTAATAAATCTGTGACTAAACACAAAGTGCAGGTTTTGAATTGACTGAGTTTGTTGTTTCTAGTTGTTTCTGAAGCAAATTGTGTGATGTGTTGGTTTTGAAAATGGGAAATTCTCAGGTTCATGAGAAAGAATTTCTACTGAAAGATTTGAAAGTGGAAGGCTTAGTAGGAGGAGAGATAAGGTTAGATGAGGTTTTGGTCGAAGCGTATATACAAAGTTCTTATGTCTCACAATGGAGCAATTAAGACTAAGACTGATGACGTTGAAAATGGTGCTGCTTCCTTTGGTGCCAATTAATTAGTACCTATTGAGTCAGGTTGATTTAGTACTCTTGGTACCAATTGCAAAAGTCTTATATGATTATATAGTTTATCTCCTAATCAGACTCTCTTGTACAGTTTGTAATATTGATCTTTGTGAATTTTGTTCCAAAACTGCCACCAGAGTTGTCTCACGATTTTCACCCAAAACACCCTCCAGTGTTTTGTCTGCAAGAAGATAATCGGAAGCCAAGATACGTTGTATGTTCAGGGTTTGGGAACATGTGTTCCGAATCCTTTTACGAGTTTAAAGTGTGCGAGGTATACTTGGATCTGGAATGTGCAGTTGAGGCAAACATCTTCAGGGCCTATGATGTTAAAGAAAAGCTCGATGACAGCGTTCGCCACTTGCTTAGGAGGTAAACCAGGACCAGATGCTAGAGGCTCTTGCCTTTTGTGTGAGTCTCCTCTTTGTTCCTCTACTGTATGCTATGGTTGCGTGTATTGTTACATGTTTGTTCATGAACGTTGCTTTGGCTTCCGAGAGAGATTCAACATCCTGTGCATTCGGCTGATACTACGAGTTTTAACCATATATCCTATTGCAAGTGCACAGCAAACGTAATAGTACTTAGGGATCGAATTCCTCAGAGAACCAAGTTACACTCTCAATTTCTATTGAATCGCAAGCTATATCAATCAAATTTGGGAAGTGAATTCTAACAACTTTGACGTGAATGTAATCAAATGACTAAAGCAATCAGATGTCGAGTATTCATTCAGGAGTTAGAATTCTTGTCAGGGAAACTATTCAGGAACTACTATGATCTTATTCTCGGCTTGAACATAAATAAAGGTAAACCAACTCTCGTTCAATCTACCCCTCTATTAATAACCTAAAGGTCCTAACTCTCGTTGGTTTCAGATTACAGATATGCTTTATCGTTTAGGTTCAATTACCCACAATCCAACCTAGCATCAACTCTCGTTGGTAGTGAAGGAATTGTTCTTCTAATCTAGTTCTAGTTCTTAACAATCTTCTGGAAAGTTAACAACCTAAAATCATTGACTAGGTGATCAGGCTAATCTATGCATTAGACTCAAGTATTAGAAGGAGAATTATCTACCAATCAATCTTATTTGTTCCCCAACAGTGAATTTTAAAACCCTAGAATCCCTAGATCCGATATAAGATCTACTCAGACATAGAACAACAAATTAGGCAAGTCATGATGAACTGAAACTGAAATTGCATTAACAAAAATAAAGAGGATTCATAAATTCTTCTCAGGTATGAAGAGATCTTCTTCCTACCTTACAAACTCCTAAAACTCTATAAAATTTGTTCTCTCTCGACTTAAAAATAGGAAAAAAGTATTTATAGGTCCCAAAACAAGAGCTGAAAATCGCGAAATTAGGTTTCTGCGAAAGGCTATGATCGATCGATCCTTGGATGATCGATCGATCTTTTGGATGATGAGTCGATCTACTCAGAAACCAAGTCATTCTTCAGATCGTGCGAATAATCTTTCCAAATCATTGATCGATCGATCCTTGGTAGATCAATCGGTCCTTCCTTTCATGGAGAATGCTGGAAAATGATTCAAACCTCTCCAAAGTCCACCTTCAAACATGATTCCAACTCCGAACGTTTTTGACCTGAAATCTCAATAAATTATATAGTTTATCTAATAATCAGACTCTCTTGTACAGTTTGTAATATTGATCTTTGTGAATTTTGTTCCAAACTGCCACCAGAGTTGTCTCACGATTTTCACCCAAAACACCCTCCAGTGTTTTGTCTGCAAGAAGATAATCGGAAGCCAAGATACGTTGTATGTTCAGGGTTTGGGAACATGTGTTCCGACTCCTTTTACGAGTTTAAAGTGTGCGAGGTATACTTGGATCTCGAATGTGCAGTTGAGGCAAACATCTTCAGGGCCTAAATGTTAAGGAAAAGCTCGATGACAGCGTCGCCACTTGCTTAGGAAGTGTAAACCAGGACCAGATGCTAGAGGCTCTTGCCTTTTGTGTGAGTCTCCTCTTTGTCCTTCTACTGTATGCTATGGTTGCGTGTATTGTTACATGTTTGTTCATGAACGTTGCTTTGGTCTTCCGAGAGAGATTCAACATCCTGTGCATCCGGCACACCCTCTCCTCTATGAATTTGGGGTGATTATACATCTTGTGATGCGTGCAAACTCAGGTTTTATAGGACTGTCTCTTTTGGTTGCCTAGAATTCAAATGTCACCAACACCAATGCTCTCGGTCACATCTGGTAATCCACTTCAAGATGCATCTCTTAATTGATAAAAGTCAGTTATGCAGGTTAATGCTGTGGACCATGTTCATGTAGTTAGATAAGTCGACATGAGTGTGCTTGACAAAGGTAAAGACCTTTGCGTAATATGCAGAGGAAGGATACTTCGTAACCCATTTAAATGCGAGAAATGCAATTTCCAGGCACATAAATTATGTGCAAATTTGGGAAAACCATCATGTTATAAGAGGCTTCATCGAGACATCCAGACCATCCTTTGACACTCCTTCCACGAACTCCTGTTGAAAGGAACTCTGTTGGTTCAATCTTCTCTGTCGTATTTTAGTGGAGCATCACCAGATGGGACAGAAAGTCATTGGAGTTGCAGAAATTTATCAGAACTGCAGGTATGATAACCATCTCTTGTTTAAAGTTCTTGTATCGAGTTCATATCGAGATGCTTGCACTATTTTTGATGAGACTCTGTGTGGGAAAGTTATGTCATGTATGGAGTGTGGAGATATATATCATCGTCAATGTATTGAAGCTGAGATCCACCATCCACTTCATCCTTTTCACAGAGCATATAAAGTATTCGAATCCCAAGAGACTCTGTTTGTCCAAGTATCTGTGGTCAACAGTTGCTTTAAGTGACGATAAGAAAAATTTCCATTCATCAAAGTTATTGTAAATTAAGTCTACTTGACATTTAGAAAGGTTCTTGAACGTTATTGAACTCATGTAAATATAAAGGCACGAGAGAGGATAACAAAATGTTACAAATGAATTGAATCAACTAACACACAATTGAAAGGAGATTAAAGCCCAGTTGTACTCATTTCGATACAAACTATATACAGTAGTATTATAATTAATCAATCAAATTTAAAAAATTTCAAAAAATACAAAATAAAAAGAAGTTTTTCAATAGAAGAAACCTCCAAAAAACAAAAAATAAAGTGGTGGTTTACTTGTTAGACCACTGGAATTCAATCTCAAGGTTTCTAGGGCCACTCTTGCTTTCTGGTAATAAACTGTATTCACCTGCAACTGCTCCAAGCATCACCACTCTATCGATTTGGATCGTTACTTTCCCGAAGGAACTCTGCACAAAGCCAGAGAGTTTCAGTTAAACCGACAACATTTGAAACTGTTTTAAGTATTAGTTAAGTTTGATGATATATACCTTTCCCATTTTGCTCTTGTTCTTGCATGAAATGTGTAGTTTTTGACCTTTAGGAGGGCTCTCAAATGACCATGAGAAGCTCTCGTCCCACTCTGGATTAGGACCTGTTGATATCACCTGACAAAAGTTCGAAAGATACAGTTGGTTTCTCGAAAATGACTGGTCGGAGTGGTTTAACAAGGAGTGATGAGACTTTTATCTTACCTTGGTTTGTCTAGGAGGATTATTACCGAGTGTGATCTTACAGAACACGCTCGGGTTACCAACGGATTGCTTCATGTTGTTACCACGTTTGATCGTGACCACAAGTGTACCTGGCAAACACTGCAAGAGGAATTCAGCTTTCTCCTGGAACCGTGGTGGACCTGATTGAATTAGGTATTGGAGTAAGGGGATGGCGTCTGCAGCAACAACTGATTGAGCCCTGGAAACTTCGGCTGGACAGGCTGACCATGCTTGTCTGAGAAGAAACAATGCATCTAATGCAGCTTCTTGAGTCGCCTCTGAGCCTGTCTTGAGGGATGTAACTAGATGTGGTATACTTAGAGTTGCAGGCTCAGTGGCTCTTAGGCGTGGGAAATTGTTAAATAAAGAGTTTAAAGCCTTTAGATACTCATCATTTACGGTTCCAGTGGCCCATAAATCCTTCTCAATAGCAGCTGCAAATTAAAAGGAAACAACATTGGAGATATAAGATGAAGACTAGAAAACGAGCACCCCGAAACGATAAAGGTACCAAGATTTTTCTCACCAGTTATTGCTCTGACGGTCTCGCTAGATGCGTACTCTTGAACAGTGTGATTAGAGAAGAGTAGTTTAACGAACATAGCAGCCTGAACAGATGTTTCAGGGTCACTAGAGCTGATCAGATCCAAGACGACCTGCACGCCACCCGCCTCCGCAACGGCTCTTTTGTTGGACCGGACTATACATAACAAGGTTTTGCAGAGCACATATAGCCACTACTTTCATCTCTTCTGTGGGTTGTTCTTCCAAGACATTGACTAGAGCACGACAAGCAGAAGCTGCATCGGTGCTTCTAGCGAGTGCTTCGTTCTGGAAAAGATCCCGAGAGCCAAAGTTGCCAGTAATCGTGCTTGCTGAGCTTGGGTCTGTGGGTCCAAAAGGTACTGGGACAAGGGCAAAATTGCAGTCTTGGTGGCTTTCGAATCTCTAATCTTCACGTTTTGTTGAGAAGTACCTCAAGCAGTCTCGCTGCTGTGTCCTCACACTGATGAGAATCTGAGAAGATCAAGAAGAGCTTCTACGGCACCACTTTCAGCCATTGATTCCGCACTGGTTCCATCATCACTTTCCAATACTAGAAGAGTGTTAAGTGCACCAACCACGGTGTTTTCAGATGAAGAGCGAAGAAGTCTTACAAGAACAGCAACAGGAACTTCCAGGTAAAATTCGGAGCTAAATTGCAAGATGATAACCAAAATTGACGCTGCAGACTCCCATAACACATTGAAACTGATGGATCAGCTTGCAATATCACCTTTGACAGCTCACTCACACCCACCTTCTTTAGCTATTTCATTTGGCCATGTTAGAGGCTATGCTAACGAGAGCTTTCACAGCTCTCTGCTGCAATAGGTGTATGCCAGATCCAAGAACATGGATTAAGGGACCGATCGCGAGTTGTGTTAATGGATCCTTCTGCAAATGCTCTTCGTAGAGAAGATGAGAAAGAAGCTCAGCTGCCAACTGCTGTACTGCTGGGGATGAAGACTCCAATAGCGAAATTAGAGGCTCAATCACTTGGTGTGGTGTAAGTGTATAATCAGCTCGGCACTGTGGATGCTCTAAAATATTTACCAGAACTTGCAGAGCACTGTGTTGTCCATCAGCTCCAAACTCCAACCGTGTCAGCAAACTAAAAAGTGGCTCAACCACTTTCGCAGCCGATTGGCTTTTTGGCAATAGATGCATTATTTGTAAGAATGCGAAGCAGTTCTGAAAATGCAGCACATAGAAAATCTGGAGCAATCGTGGAGAATATCAAGTACGCAATCGATAACTCCTGCTTTCACCATTTCCATTTTACAAGCAGGCCTGTCCTTGCCTAACTTAACTAAAGCCCTGGATATAGCCTCATGAAGCACATAGTTTTTACCATAGAGAAGGCCAACAAGAGGTACCACAGCTCCATGGGCAGC
The DNA here is from genome assembly GCA_023374145.1 of Lepidium sativum. Lineage (NCBI taxonomy): Eukaryota > Viridiplantae > Streptophyta > Magnoliopsida > Brassicales > Brassicaceae > Lepidium > Lepidium sativum. The sequence goes on along the minus strand of JAKUCM010005478.1, from coordinate 13,540 downwards.
AACTAGTTCAGCCAGTTGTTCATCATCGACAAGCTTGTCCAGTGCTCGTACAACTGAATGCTGAGCAGGGCCTGAATTCAGTCACAAGAAGAGAGACAAGTGGCTCAACACAACGCGCGGCAGCAACTGTAGACCTAATCCTTGTATTTGCAAACAGAACATAGCACAACTCTGCAGCATCGCCCTTCAGTTCCATCGTATAGTTTGAGGAAAGGATCCTACAAAGAACATCAACCGCATTCATCTCTACATCTGCAACTGCCAGTGCCCGTGATGGATTATCACTCAGCAACCTAACAAGTGCAGCAATAGCAGCATGCTGCTCTTTCTCTGATCCAGTGTTGAGAATCTCTACCAATGGTTGAACAGCTTGTCTAGAAGACTCTGCATTTCTTATATGGTCCGCAGTAAAAAGACTATCCAATGCTTTGGCGGCACTGTACCTTGCTCCTCTTCCACCTAGACGCAGAACAGCTACAAGTTGGCTAACAGCGCCAAATGCTGAATCATGCCTTCGAATTTCAGCACTACTAAATAAGATGCCTAAAAGACCTGTTGCGGCTTCCTCTTGCTCATCCTTAGGTCCAAGAGAAAGATATTTTGAGAGGCCCTCAAGAGCACCTGACTCTACCATGACAATCATATTTTGTGGACAGTCTCCAGCAAGCTGAGTTAGAAGATTCAGTGCAAGTAAAGGAGCACTGGGGCGGTCTGGAATTGGTTTAAGAAGTTCAACCAGCAAGGGAATTGCTTTTCGAGAGGTAGCCCCTACTCTTATATCTTCAACTCGAAAAAGCCTCTCAAGGGCAACCTGATCTGGGTAACGCACTAAAGTGAACTCCTGCGACAACTGCAGAAGTTCTTTTATGTCATCATCAGAACAACCAAGCAATGATATAAACCCGGCCGCAGCACCAGAGTTTGCAACAGATAGAAGAGTTCCCCGACTACCATTACAGACAAGACTAGCTAGAGCTTGTGCTGCAAAATATCTGTCTGCGTATTCCTCTGACTTCACAAGATTTGAGAGCACTGGAACAGCCTTCATTGTTGCATGTGCACGAGTAATTTCTCTGTCCTGGAAAAGTATGGCTAGCAATAAAGCACAAACCCAAATGTTGGCGTCCTCTCCATCATCAGCCTGAAATGTATTAAAGTAGTAGCAGTTAAAGTATTATATACGACAACCAGAATGTTGAATAATATCACAGATACATAGTACGGGTTTCTTTTCTATCAAAGCTTCTAAGAAGCAGTGATTTCATCGTTTGAATCTTTAAGAGATTTAAATACCTGGAGAAAACGGTTGCCTATTCTGTCAGTAATTAGCTCAATGCCTTCTGACTCCAATATTACTGCTCTGCTCCTTTCATCATGACAAGAAAGAATTGAGAGCAACCAGACGGCTAAATTTTCACCAGAAATAATAGTTTCTCTCCGTGTAACCCTCCCCTATTTTCCGCTGACTCTTCTTCTTCCTCTTCTTCCTTTTCTTTTGGATGAATGCATATGCAGATTTATTTTTCTCGTCCTTTTCCTGATCTTGCACAGAAATTTGATTAGGTTCTAGAATCCGCACAAGTGCTTGAACGAATTTGGCACACAATTCTGTCTCATTCAGATTTTCTATCATCTTCTGGTCATTAACTTTGGCAGCACAGATAATAATAGCCGCTCCACCAATTTTTATTTTCGGGTCCCTGGTATCTATCACCCTTTTTGCTATAGATCGACACGCAATCTCTGGCATTGTTGACCATATTTCCCAACACCATAGGCTGATCTCGGCATAATCTTGATAATACTTCAATAGCTTTATCCTGTAGCGAGGGATTAGCAACACTCACTATAGATGAGACTATTGGGGGCCATGCTGTTAGGAGATTCGGGCCAGAACAACCCAAGCTGGTTTAATATTTCCATTAGCTCCTGACCTTGAGAATATAGCAAGCGCATCTAGGGCCTCTGATATTGCATCAGATCTTCCATCAGCACACTCTAGAAGGGACACTAAGGCAAGCACTGTTCCAGCACGGTTCACAGAATCTGTCAATACAGAATCAATACGACGACGACTAAGCAGTCGAGCAATTGCTGCAGCTGCAAGGGTCTTCCCACACACTGTACCTTCACGTAAAATTCTAGTGGCTGACAAAATAATTTCTTCGACAATGACCTTCTCTGACACTTCACTGTCCAATATAAGATTAGCCAATGCGCACATTCCTTGCTCAGCAACTTCTAGAACGGAAGAGTTGGCGAGATTAACCAGAGTAGGCAATGCTTCTCTGGCAGAAACGGCCACATCACGATTCTCCTTAATTGAAAGTAAAATTGCAGCCAGACAGCGGCAAGACTCAACAAGTATCTTTTCCGAATCCACATGTAAAAGTTTTATGGCTGACAAGAGAGTTTTGAGGGCTAGAGCACTCTCACGCAAATCCTTTCTGCTCTGGAAGATAGCTGCAAGAGCTGAGGCTGAATTTGCTTGAGTTTCTTCTTTTGCGGAGCTCATCAACTTGATCATGGTCTCAATAGCATCGTTTGAAGCACTGCCTTCACGTAACATGTCACTGAATGGGACCACAGTAAGCATACTCTTCAATGCATCCAAAACATACATTTTAGACTCAGGTAGATCACTAGTAAGCAGAGCGGTAAGCTGACTAATTGTTGCAGTATCTGATTTATGAATCAAATGATTCAATGTCTTTGCCGCAATTTCTTTACCATTTGGACTACCATTTTTTAGTAGCCATAACAGAGCAGGGACAGCATCAGCACTTTCAACACAAGCACGTATGTCTTCACTGTGATTGCACAAGTTCCTAAGGATGGTTGCAGAGTCTTCCCGAGCTTTGGCTGACCCTGTCTCTAGAATTTGAACAAGTGGAGGTATACCTCCAGCAGCAGTGATGGCCCACTTGCTTTCATCGTTTTCGTTTGACAGAAGGCACAGAAGTGCAACAGCGCATTCTTGCTGCTGTTCAGATGAAAGACCAAGAAGAGATATCAGCAACTGGATCCCTTCACGACCCTGTAGTGCATGCCACAGGCTACCTTCATGGTTACACAGCATCAAAAGAGCCTTTACAAGCTCATCTTGGACCTCATTCGCTGCCATTGTTATTAGACCAACAAGCAAACGTTTTGCATCCGAGTTGGAAAGTTTAACAGAGAGAATGGAATTCCCATACAAACTTGCAAGTGCTTCAATGGTACGTTCTTGCACGAGGAATGGTAGACGAGGCTTAAACTGCTTCAGCAGAGTCTGTTCAACCACCAATGGATCTGATGCTCTTGTAATTTCTGCTTTGCCGTCATATATCATCAATGCTGAAGCTAAAGCCCCAAGAGTGTCGGCAGTCTGAGCAGGTGAGGAGCACGATTCAAGGCTCTGACCAAGGCTCGATATGACATATGATAAACCACCGGAAATATTGGCAAGGGCACACATTGCGTTTTCTTGTAATGCTTGCGCATATTCACCCTGCATGAATTCTTTCGATGGAGCTATTGTTGCATTTATTAAAACAGGAATACCATTAGAATTAGCAATTTCTCGCTTAGCTTCCTTAGATTGAGCAGAAAGCGATTTGAGAGCAGCAGCAGCCTCTGCCCTTACTGAGGCTTCGTTACCAGAGCCTAGTAACTTGAGAAGCTGTTTTGTAATGTCTGCAGTCAATACACTAGAACAAACAGTGGCATCCTCCATCATCATACATGCAAGAAGGAAGCACACATTAGATAATGTACTTGACTGCCCGCTTGTAAGCAGCTTCACAAGTACATCCACTCCCCCAGCTCGAATTGTCTCAAACCAAAATCCTTCTGTGGTGCTAGAAAGATTCTTAAGTGCACCAGTTAACAAGCCATCAACCTCTCCTTTCTTATTTCCACTTCGTAATTGGTCCCACAGAACCGGTACAACTCCCTCAGTGGAAAATATTTTTGATCCAACATGGTCTTTCACCCCACCTTCAGAAACAGCATAGATTGTCTTTGCTGCAGCGATCTGCCCTTCAACTGAACTGGACTTGAGAAGACCAAGCAATGGGGGAATGCATCCTCCAAGTAACACCTTAACTCTAAGCTCGTTCTCCTTGCACAGTGAACCCAGGACGGTTGCAGCTTGTATCTTTACTCCAAGTGATCCTGATCGGAGAAGAGAGACAAGTACTGGCACAGCTTGGGAGTGTGATCCAACAGCGCTGAATGCGTTTTCACGCATTTCAATAAGGTCCAGTAATTGCTTCAGGCAGTATTCTCTTTCTTGTGCAGATGATGAACCTTGGCGCAGCTGCTCAATGCATTGAGCAACACTTGCTAATGTCCCATCCGGATCTTCCATGCTAGTTGTACGATCTCTGCAGGTGATGGGGAAATGTTAGATACTAAGTCGGCAATGGGAGGGCATTTCTGCTAAAAAGGTATCATCTGAATGGATATAGTACAAAACCAATCCAGATAATATGGATTTTTAAATGCACTACTAAACCAAAATTGTGGTGCAAAATACTACTGATAAGGCCTCAATTTTACCACACTAATTGGCTCTCATCCAGTAGCAAATGCATGCAAGTATTACCTTGAACTTATTTTTGTGGTTGAACGTGGAGTTGGGGGCTCTGACTCTGGAATCTTAGAATCGCCATTTCTCTCCTGCAAGCATGACCACGCAACAGAAAAATAAATTGAAAGAGCAAACATTTTCAAGACGTTTAATCCTATCCTACGAAATACTATCATCTTCGTCATTTCACTCTATCAAAAATTACATACTGGAACAAAGCTAATGTATTTAGTCTGCAGTTGTATTATTGTCCGTGGTTAGGATTTGGTCTAGAAAGGAAAAGCTATGACATTTATATCTCCGGATGAAAACCCGAAAGGGTAATTGAAATAAGAAGGAAGCAGTGAAGGGATATGTGAAAAAAATGACAAAACATAAGATGACTGAGAATAGGAAGTACAAATGGGCTCAGCTTAAGTACATTTCTAAATCTGATTAAAACTTAAGGAATATCTCAGATTAATTATCCTGCTAATACACCAGAAAAGGAAATGGCAATCTAGAAGAACCCAGATCCGAAATTACAAAATTGCACTGAGCTCTTTACCTCACATAAATAAATATATATAAAGGAACAAGCTTTTCGATAAACCCTTCTGATCATTGCTTAATACAACTAAATAACTTACCATCTCGTTTGGGGCAAGGGCATTTCCATTACTGGAAGGAAATCTCCATCCAAGTGCACTTGCCATATTTAATTTCACTTCACTTGCAAGATTCTCAAATCAAAGTAGACCTAGAGACCTTGCCCCTATCCAGATCTACCCGGATAAAGATCGTCAGAACATCAACAACCCCTGTTTGACAAAAAAGAGCAATCATTAGTTAAGTAAAACACCATGCAAAATGAGATCATATGAGAAAAATAATGCTTAAATCTAGACTCTGAATCATCAGATTACAGTGAAGTACAAAAAGCTAAATGCAATTATAATTAAAGACTATGTAATCCAAAGATCACTCTACTTAACTGAAATATACTCTAAACAACTGAAAAAATCTCGATCCGAATCCAGATTCGAATTGGGCTAAATCAGGAAAGTTTCAATCAATAGAAACTCAAAAGCAGGATTCAGATCGGGATAGTATCTAATTCATAAGTCTTGGATCTTCAAACCCAAGAGATCCGATGCTGAAATCATGCAGATAGATCGATAGATAGAGAAATTGAACTGACCTAAGAGGCAAAAATGTGAAAAGAAGGAGAAATGGAACACAATGAGTTCTTCTTCTGCATTTGTTTGGTTTCGTAGAGAAGAAGCGAAGAAGACGAGAAGGGAGAGAGATGGTTTCTCTTGTTCTGTAAATTTGACTCAACAAAGTATAAAGCGGAGGAGAGAGAAAGAGCTGTGAGAGAGTGTCTGTGTGATCAGAATGGAGCCGGCTTTGTCCACCGACAGAGAGTGGAAATAAGGTCTTGATTTAATTTAATATTATAATTAAATTTATAAAACTTGTGTTAATAAATCTAATAATTTCTATATATAAATTAAAAATGTTAGATTTACAGTTAAATATATTATATGCTTCACAGTAACAAAAAAAAATATTATATGCTTCGAAAAAGTTTATTGGAGACAGCAATGACTATTGAATCAGTAAGAGGAATGGTCGGTTTTCCTCCATAGCAGAATGAGTTCTTCAGGCTAAGTTCTTATATTAATAGTTTTGTTTTTTCGTGTATCTCTCGAGCTCTAAATCATAAGACAGACACTCTCGTCCATAGAATAAGAGTGTCTGGATGTAACTTTTGATATATCATTTTTCCTTGATTTGTGATAATGTATTTGTCATTAACAAAAAAATGGTTTAATTACATCGAATTAATTTTATTTTTGTCAATACAGTAAATTAGCATCTTAATTGAATTAAAATAAATAAGAAAATTAATTGACTTGGTGAAGTAGTTTTTTTTTTTGTCAACACTTGGTGAAGTAGTTAGAAACTTCTTAATAAAAAATTTAGACAAAAACCAAGGCTGAAGAGATTTTAGTTTTTTTCCGAATATTTTGGATATGGGTAATTACAATAAATTTGGATATATTAGCTAAAATTAACCAGCCATAACTTTACTAAAAAATATTTTAGTATTTTTTTCATTCATACATATATGAAGAAATTGAATCCAACTCGAACTAAAATTTTGAAGTATTTGAATGAAAATTTAAATTTTCAGACTATAAAATCATAAATTTGAAAAATCAAAATGAGATCCGACCATATAATGTGACCAAGTTTTTTCATTTAAATTTTATGATTTGGAAAAACTATTATGATGAAAATAAACATAATTATAGTTTAATATTAATAATATGTATAATATCTTTAATTACATATGTATTTAGTTTCAGTGAATTCTAAGTAAGTAGTTTGGTAACCCTTTCTAATAATATGGGTAGTATCTATAACAAAAATATCTGAATTGTAGTTATAAATAAATGAATTTCTTCATTATGTGGTTATTATAATATTAAATATGAGGTTTCACTTTCTATGAATTATGATTATGTTTAATAACCCTAAAGTTGATTAGATATACAAACAAATAAATAGTATTGTAGTAAAGAAAATAAAATAAGAAAGATTTGCAGTAGTTGTTATTGAACCTAAATGTTGATTTATTACCAAACTCTATTTAATTAGTCAATAAAGATAGTGATAGTAAAGCTATCTACCACCAAATCAAAATAAGAAAAATACTAAATATAATTTATTGTATACAATAATCATCACAAATACTAAAATCTGTATAAAAAAAACAATATTAACTATTTCTATGATTGTCCAAAAAAACGACAGCAACTTTTTTGTCCGAATATGGAAAAAGTCGAGGAAACAAATTTAAGAAGTTTGGTTGTAAAATAAATAACGTGAGAGAGCCAAAGCACATGGTCTCATGGCTCATTATAAGAATCAAATATTCTAAGTTATTTATAATATGTTTTTCTTCTTCTATAGCATGTTTTGTTCGTATCGACAACTATGCTCATAATTTTATATATGTGATAAGCACAATTATTATAACCATATGATGTACATGTGCTCTTACTTCTTCTTCAATTATCACTATAAGAAAACTTGGCTTTTGCGATGGTAAAATGTTTTGCAAAGCTGTCGCAAAAGACAAACAGAAACGCTCTTGCGACGGCAACTAAAATGTCGTAATTTGCAAGTTGCAAACTTATTTTCCTAGCAGAAACGTTGCAAATATTGCGATGGACAAAAAACGTCACAAATGCTTTACAAAACCACAAAAAAGAACTCACAAGCCTCAATATACTTGAACCGGGCGAACTCAACTAATGCTATCGAATATAAAAATTCGCCGGACATTTACATATCATATTAAATTTAAATTTAAAATGATAGGAATCTCTTAAATTATAAATATTATTGTGAACTTCAATTTATTCTAATTGGTTAACTAGAAAACAATGTTTGAATTCCAAACATGATCAAAATCGAGTTTCTGCGAATATCATATTCTTGATTCTTATTTTAAGTTTCAAGATTCAATTCTGATCATTTTTCAAACCTAATTGATATTACAGATATAAAAATTTGTCGAAAAATTACATATCATATTATAATTTACTTTTAAAAAGATTAGGATTTCATATACTATATATGAGAAACTTTTCCACTAATATATAAACAATGTTCCAAGTTTCAAGCAAAATTCAATGCTAAACTTTTGTAAAGTTGTATAATAATGAAATTTATCTAGATTACCATTTATCTACTACCACTGAACCACAAAAATATATTTTCCATTTCATAAAGATTTGAACCCAAAATTTTCTACAATTTGTACAAAAATACTACTAAACTACAAGTCTCTTTCTGTCCGATCACTTTCTTGAGTTGTATGAAAGGAAGAGGCAAAATATATTGTAGTTTTTAGAGGTAGGCATAAAAGTGGTTTGAAGAATTTGGCTCCTTGTACAATGTTAGATTAAATATCAATTCTATCAGTTAGTTCAAAAATGAAAACATTCTATTGATTATGTTTTCTTTCTATTTTTAAAAATCTTTCTCAAAACTTGGCCATCAATACTTATAACAGTTGTTTGTACTCCTAACTCTCCCAATTGATCTTGGATCCTAGATTCATCATAATTCGTAAGATAAACTCTTTTAAAATTAATTAAGAACCCATCTTTGTAGCAAAAGACAAAAATAATATTAATGAAGGATTAGTAGTTAGATTTTATTTTTCATTTGATTAAAGCTTTTCACATAATTTCCCTTAAATCCTATAAAAATTATAGATTTCTGCCCGGAACTTCCTAATTAACCCAAAAATGATAGTTTGATTTATATGGTATATAATATATATATATATATATATATCACTGGTTCATCCTAGTCACGAATGTGCAAAAACTTAGAACATAATAAATTTTGACAAGTACTTCTACAATAGCTCATACGGCTCGTTCTATGTTTTCCTGAAGTATCTAGGCGAATCCGACTAATTATAAAGATATGAAAATTTGTTAGATACTAATCAATCATGTTAAACATCTAGCTACACTTGAAAAATAGGGATGCTAGTTTAGCCTCGAAGGTTTGAATTGGTTCCAAAGCTATGTTTCTGTGTGAAGAGGTTTGGTCAAGCTCGGCTAACTTGTTGTAGTGGATTTCTCAAGCTCGGCTAGCTTCTGGTCGGCTCATCCTCATCTTTTTAGTCTGCGTCTTTCATTTCTTTAGCCGCCAATTTCTTCTTCGGTATTCAGTGGCTTTTCTTTATAGCTTGATGGCCTACAAGCTCAAGGATTGGTTTCTTTAGTATCCTTCTAAGTATTTTTGTCTTTTTTTTGTAATCCATGCTTGTTGTATATATAATTCAGTAAACCAATTTGGACTGAACCTGAATACAAATCCAATCCAAAGCCGAAAGATAGACTTCATTTAAAGTAATTAATCTTTCTGTGAAGTGATACAACAGAAACTTAATAAACCTACTTATCAAAGAGTGGAAAATTTTGAATTACAACTTTTAATCTCATCTTTTTCATTAGAAGTTAATAGTCTAACTAATAACCATAACTATCCAGAACCATAAGCATAATCATTCCAAACTACGTATATTAAGGCTTCTCATATGTCTTAAGATCTCATATGTTTAGGTTAAAACTTTCTGAGAGGCTTCCTCTTACGCTTTGGTGGGTTGATTTCCGAGAGCTTTGTCTCTTCGGTTAAGTTTCCAGAGCTTTGTTTCGTTGGTTTCCATATAGTTTCAACATCATCTTATTTCTTTCGTTTCTGTTGTGTTCTCTCCAATGACTTGTTTGTTGGAGTTGTCACAATATGTCTACCTAAATCTCAAAATAGGTCATTGGTTTCATTGTGCCTTTGATTGTAGCTTCTTCCCATAGGCCTAAGTTGTTTTCCTTTTGTCGCTATTCATTGGTTTTAGAGCTTAAGATAGTGAGACAATAGGTTGTGGCATTACACTTAAGATTTATTGTAATCTTTTTGTTGTATTTGACCTATTTTAGTGTAAGTGACTAAGTATTATATAATGAATTAAGGTTCTTGATGACAGAAAACAGAACTTTATATGAATGGTAACAATTGTTACAGAATGCTAACTTACGAGACATCGATATATATACAGTTAAACCTCTATAAATTAATAATACTGGGATTTGAAAAAATTATTAATTTAGAAAAGTATTAATTTATCTATAAATTAATATTATTAGTTTATAAAAAAATCAGTAAAAATATAAATATTCAGACATGTAAAATACGAAAAATTTCTTTATAGCACATATTATTATACTTTTTCATATATGTTAAATAGAAAAATGGAATATCAACATATATTTTATAATTTATATGTATATGTTGGGTAATATTTACAATTATTAATTTATGATATTATTGGGACTATACTTTTATATAAGAATTTCAAAATAATTATTATCTTATTAAATCTATTCAAATTTTATATTAGTCCGATTTGGGACCAGAAAATTTTATTAATTTATATAGATTATTAATTTATCAAATATTAATTTATGGAGGTTCTAGTGTAATATAATTATTTTCATTACAAGACATGACAAATGAAAAACGATCATTTTCATTAAGACAAATCTTTCCAGTTATTCTTAAAACAGTAGCTATAACAATTCCATAATATAATTCTTTAGAATCAAATTTCAAATAAAAAAACAATAAAAATCGACTAAATATACTTTTTAACCATTCGTAAATAGTCTACACATGAAGCAGCGATCTATTCTCAACACAATTTCAAGTAAATGCATAATTACAAGAAAAATGTGGGTATGCTTTGAGTTCTAAGCGTTTTTCTCGGAAATAAAACATATAAATGTGCATTTAGTCAAATTGTTAATTAATTATCTAAATATACACTATAATTCAATTACAGGTAATTACATTTATTTGATTATCAATCATCTTAAAAGCAAACATGGACAACTTAATTATATAAATTAATTAGACGGTCGGTTTATAAATGGCACGCTTCAACGGTGATTATTCCTGGTCCCGCTGCTGTACATCCTGTCATGCAACATCAACAACAAAATATTACTAATTTGGCTAACTTTAGATATATAATCCAGACAAAATGCATATTATCAAATAATTGTTTTTGTCCACGGTAGATTATATTGGGTTACAACTGGCCGGTCCAATAGCTAAATTCTTATATAATGTAAGTAGGAGTATTCGATCCCAAGTTATGTAAATGCACTGTTTTAAGTGGATTTACTATCTGTCACTAGGCTAAATGTCATTTGTGCATATCATCAAATAATTAAATGCCAATTTCTATATAAAAAATTCACAAAAAAATGATTTTAGAATGTCATTTTATTGAAATGGTTTTTAATCTAGTGGCAAGCGGTAAATTTACTTAAGGTATCTCATTTGCATAAGTAAGGATCGAATCATCCATATACATTATGTAAGAATTTAGCTACTGAACAAAGTAGTTGTGTCTTAATATAATTTGTTGTTAACCAAAATATTATTTAAGATTTGAGAGTTTTGAGTTGAGACTATCGATATTATCGTTGACAAATCCACAAATTTAAGTTTGTTTCCGCAAATAATACAAGTTCTCTCACTCATACACATCACCATTTTAATATCGAAAAAAAAAAATTATGCATATTCTTTGACATAAAAAAAGCTATATGCATATTAATTTTTCCGATTTTGTTTTTAAATACTTACTATAGAAAAAGTTTCTTTCAAGAAAATAATTGTAATAATATTTTTCTCGGGACTATATTCAATCATTTCATTTGCACATGCTAAAGTACACACTTCAATGAAATCTAATATTAGTCTCTATCATCAATTTCTACAAGAATAAAATGAAACTGAAAGACCATTTATTTATTAATGAAAACTATCATATAACACTAAATACATCTCAAACAAAAATTTCGTATCGTATGTAATATAATAAATATTTTGGATGGAAAGTCTTTTATAAAAATTTGTGACCATAAAAAAAATGTTTGACGAAATGAAATCTATGATAAACCCGTTAATTAATTATCCGAAATTCCAAAAAATTACCCAAACATATGAATCCATTAAAATTAATTGATTTAAACTTAACCCAAATGCAAATAGTTTTTAGTCTAATAGCTAGTGGTAAGTTTACATAAGACAGTTGATCGAGTCTCTTTACCTACATTATATAGGAATTTGACTATTAGACCGCCAGGCTTAACCTAATATAATTTACCGTCGACAAAAAAAGAACAATCCAAATTTTTTTCAACAGAAAATACCTTACTTGTTGATTGAAATATACTAAACTATACAAAGTTTTATTACAATTGACATCAAACAAAGTAACACAAATTATTACATAGCTTAAGAATAATAAGAAAAACTAAACATCAATAAAAGACCGACCACTTATCATCACATCACATCAAATCACACACAAAGACATCAACTCCAAATAGAAGACAACAAATCTCACACACTTTCACTCTTGTCTTTCTACTACTTCATAAACCGACATCGGAGAAGACTTAACCGGAAATATTCTATTACCGGCGGAAGAAACTCCGACGTTAACTCCACCGTCAACACCAGCTTTTCTCTCTTGCTCCAATTTCTTCTTCATCATCTTCTCTTTTTGCTTCTTCTGCATTGCTTGTAGTTGTGCATAGTTAGCTCCCATTGAAGACATCTTTTATGTTTTCTATTATAATTGTATTAATTTATAATTTGATTATTGTTATTATGACTAAAGAGATTGAGAGTGTTGTGAAGTGAAGGATGAGTTTGGTAATGATGAAGAGAAGAGAAGTTGTCGTAATTTATAGAAAAAGGATTGTTGCTTTATGAACCGTTGCTTATTATTCCATTCTCATTATGATGCTGCTTCATGCTCATTCTCTTTTTATCTTTCTTTATTTTCTTTTCTTTAATTGATTAATTGTCTGACTTAGACCCATATCGGGAATAATTGAAAGAAAATGATCGGAATTATATATTTTGATAGATATATCATAACTAAATATTGCTACTATAGTTATATTATAAAAACAAAAAAAATTGATAAAAAAATTGTGTGTACTTACCGAACTTTTCTCAGTTTGGTGATGTAAATGACTCAACTAATGACTCTGATTTTAGTGTTTGATCGCTCCCCATCAAAAATAAAAAATTTAAAAGGATATGAATCGGTTCTTATCAATTAACAACATTTGATTATATGAAAAATGACGTATTATTATTATTTTACGTTTATAAAGCATATATACACGAAATGAGAAATTGTTTTCGTCAAGTATTTATATCTTTTATATTTTCCATAATTGAAATCAAGTAATCGTGTAGTTAGGCATAAAATTCAGTATTCTAATTGACCCAAAATTTTGGATATCGGATAGTACTCAGAACCCAAAAAATATTTGATAGATCTCCCCCATTTATATGAATTTTTGGAAAAAT
>JAKUCM010005477.1:0-12386 GCA_023374145.1 Lepidium sativum | reverse complement strand
GATTTGGGTATAATGGAGGCGTATTTGTGCAACAATGCCGAACAAAGAACCCACACGACTAGCATTTTGCGCCACTGATGATCAGATTTCTAGTTCCGAGTCGAAGAAGACAAGGTTCAGTTTCTAATTTTGGTTCTTTTTGTGAATGCATACGTTAATGTGTATTTGAATCTCAGGTCCTTGAGAAAGTTTTTAACTTGGCTCTGTCGGTTTAGGATTCCAAAATCCATACATTATTATTCCTTACGAAAGTTTAAGTTTTGTAGTTTTATATAGTAAACTAACCGACTGTTGTTATGTTCCATAGAAAAGTAGTGGAGCATGTGTGTTTACTCAAAGCGAAAGAGAATTTATCTGAGAAAGAAGAAAAAGATATGCTCGATTATCTCTATGCATCTCAATATCAAATGAGGGGCATTGTTGCTATATCTGTAGGTGAGGAATCTCACATTCTTGCTTCGCATCGGGACTAAGGTCTCTTCATCTCAACTTCAGTAGAAAATTGCCATGTGTGTTTATAAAACCAGCCTCTATCGGTTCAATTTACTCTTACAGGTTGCATTGGTAATAAAAACAATGAAGATTACACTCACGCTCTCTTCATGCGGTTCCAGAGGAAGGAAGATCTTGACAAGTTCTATGAGAACCCTTTCTTCTTGAAAGTTCTCAATGAACATGTAACACCATTCTGTCATGTATGCCCTTACATGTAAACGCCATTCGTCTCATTAGCTTTGCTTTCTCATCTTCTCCTTCACTTCTATGTAGATTTTTGATTCTTTTACTGCCGGGGTTTAATGTATCAGGGGCTCATTAAAGTAGACTATGAATCAGAGGTCGAAGATGACATCCTCCCAATATTTAGAAAGGGCGAGGTATGATCTACTCATTTCACATTCTGAGTTTTGCATTCACAAATAGTCATTTAACCTCCATAGCTTTTTTTAAGTTTACCAAAAGAGAAAAAGCTCCTTAGCTTTTGAGTCAAAGGGATACTACTTTCTAGTATCAACTTATGTAAACAGACCCGACTTGCTTCCCCATGGCAGGAGTACAACTATGGCGAAGAGTTTGTTCTTCTGGTTACTTTTGCCAAGAACACTTCTGAAGAAAACATTAGAGATGCAATAAATTCTTTTGAACAGCTAACTTCATCTCGTCCATCATTAGTTGTCCAATCCACACAAGGTGCCTAAGAAGAAAAGGATTTTTTTTGCATTTGGAGTTATTTTATAGCCAACCTCAAATTGATCTAATTGCGGCTATGTTTTTTCAATATCCAGGTTCTAACTTTAACAACATCAGTAAGGAATTCACACATGCAGCAGTAGTTCGATTCCATTCCTGTAATCACTTTCTTGAATTCCCTAACAATTTGCATTCCTCTGATTCTCCTCTCACCCTTGCTTATGCCACTTTGCGCAGTTGATGCCATGGAGATTTTCATTGAGGGCAGAGAGTATAAAGATGTAAGATCTATTGTCAACTCTAACCTTGTAACTTAGCATTAGTACTCTACAATTTTTATAATATAAGACAGATTGAATAGAGACTCTTTTGTCTTTCACATGTGGAGGTCTCAATTTGAGCCGTTTATAGAAAAAGCTTTAGCTCTTCATTTCTCAGTGGATCCCGTGGGTACGGACGTCATGTGAGACATCACAAAACATTTCAACTTGACATGTAAAGATTTGGTTGCAGTCTCATTATAAACAAATCACTCTCTTTCTCTTTTGACACAACAGAACTTGTTGCAGTAAAATTAATCTTGGTTACAATCTTCTGTAAGAATAAACAAAAGTAGCTTCGTCAAGGGAGAGTTATAAGAGGGGCTTAGAGGGCAGATCAAACAGTACAAGAAGCAGCCTTTTTAACACGAAATATTTCATACTTTGGCAACAAGCTTTAAACCCGGACCAGCAGGTCAAATTTATTAAACCGGAAACCGACCAATAATTTGGTCTGTTTATCTTTACTAAAACCAGCTGGTGAATGAAAAATAAGAGTAGAAGATGACACTTACATATAAACTTATTTAGTATTTATATCTCTTACGAGTGATTGAAGTTTCTGAAAGGGGATCTCTTTTTATTCTTTTGGGTGGGACTTCATGCTTCAAGTCATGAACAAACAACTCTTAATTTCTCTATCAAACTCAAATCTCTCAATGTAATATTGACATACCGATATCAATCATCTTGACCATATATGAGATATATGATGTTTGCCTCCGGTCTTACGCCATTCGTTGAGATTGATCCTGCATATCAAATGAAGCTATATTACCAACCATTTTTTTGTTTTGATTAACTAGGAGGTTCCAGGCCGAAACCAATAATTTTTTCTTAACAATTTCTTATTTGAAGGGAATTGATTATAACAACTCCTCCTCAAATGGAGACCAACCATGCTTGGTAATATATATATATATATATATATATATATATATATATATATAGAGCGAGAGAAAGAGAGCAGATTGAAGAAAGAAACACACATACCATGAAAATGATGAAGAAGTTTAGAGTCGCAGGAGAAGCCATATAATCATATATCTTTCTCTTTCTCAGCCCGTATTGTCTACAATATCGTGCACATATTAGTGGCTAATAGATAAGAAACTACAGTTTTACTTTTAGTAAGAAATTGAAGAAAGCAAAGGAAATGATAGTTTATTCGTTAGATTTAGGTATAGTAAAGTTAGTGATGAGAAATGCTTACGAGCAAATGAAGACCGCTGAGATGATATGACAAAGAACATAGAAGTTGCAGGTTCATTGAACCTGGTTGCCTTTTCGTACCCTACAAAGGCACGAAAGGATGTATATAGTCTTTGTCAAATTACACCACATTGTCATACTCTTCTTCTCTTCTTCTTCTCTTCTTTAAGCCATCGCATTGTCATCTTCATCTTCTCTTCTGACTCGTCTCCAGCTTCTTCACACCAATTCACCATTGTTACATGACCTGGTAAAGCACACAGAGTTACAAAACATCAATACTTAAACATCAACTTCACACATCAATACTTAAACATCAACTTTAAACACCCAAAAAGAGATTTCAACACTGAGACACTTCAATACTTAAACATCAACTTCACACATCTGTTACATAAACTTTTAACACCCAAAAATTGATTTCAACACTTAAATAGAGACTTCACACATCACTTACAGCAACTATAAACACTAAAACAGAGTAGACAACATCATTAAATAGAATTCAACATATCATTAATTAATTTGTTCTTGAGAGCCATTTCCATATCGAAAAATGACTCAGTTTTTCCAATTAGGCTGTCCAATAACTTGTTCTTGGATAACTTCTCTTTTATTTCTAGATCCTTCTTTTTGATTTCCCACATACTTTGAAACTCATCAAGAGCACTGCCTTCATCTACCCTCTGTTCTGCTTTCTTCCCTGGCCTCTTACATTTGGCCTTTGAAGCCTTAATCCCAGGTGGTCGAACCTGATCCTCTCCACAACTTAGTGGAACAGACATCAAAGACTGTGTGGAACCAGCATCAGTCTTTCTCCTTTTTGACACTGAACTATCTTCTTTTTTACACCATTTCTGGTCATGTCTGAGCTATCTCCAAGCATGCTCAAGTGTGAACTTCTGCTTATGGTCGTTGAAGAAGATGTGATGAACCAACTTCATCACATCATTCTCATTATGTCCACTTGTTCTCTGTGATGAAGCAGCCTCAAAACAACCTACAAACTTGCAGACTATGTCATTGATCTTACTCCACCTTCGCTTGCAGTGACTAGGGTCCCTCTTTTGCATACCCACAAGCTTAGGACTAGCACCAAAATAGGCTGCTATCCTTTTACAGAATGCCTCTGCCTTTTGCTCATTACCAATGATCGGATCCTTGTTGGTATTGAGCCACGTACTTATGAGCACCACATCTTCTGTGGGAGTCCACTTCTTCCTCATCCTTCGATCCTCAACATCAGGTGGAGCTTCATTAGTAGTTTCATCCCACTGACTACTAAACAGAAGAGTCTCTGATTCACCAAGATGAATACTTAGTGAATCCCTCTCGTACATGTTGGGTGAAGGGTTTTGGTGTGCTTGTTGAATACTCAACAGATTCATAAAGACAGAGGACTGGCTTAATGGAAAACGTGCATCCATTTATGTGTGATTTAAATAGACAGAGTAGAAGAAGACATAATTGAAGATGAATACTCAACGAAGACAGACACTTAAATAGAAGACCATTTCTTCTTAAGTTCAATGTACTTAATAGTGGTCATTAAATTATAACCTAATCACTATCTACTACACATTCAAGACAATTAACTAACCTGAAACCAACACAGAAACAACACATACGGAAATATTATTTTAATGACCACTATCTACAACCACTTGCATTAACTAACCAGAGCATTAACTAACCTAAAATCATACACAGAAACAACACGGATCAACAATACATATCATACAGTTTCATTAACTAACCAAAAAGGCTCAGTATAGTTAGAGAAGATAAAACTAGCTCTATGTTTTTACTATTATCTATCTACGAAGTTCTGTAAAGTAAATAAGGCACCTTGTACTGCTGTTCAAGAGTATCAATTGTGGAATATTTGGAGGCGGCTTCAATCTGGTGGAAAGTCATTGATCTTACTGTTTCCATACCTTCACAATATTCCTCAAACATGCCCTTTGGAGTTTTCGAACCTAAAAGACCAACAAAGTCGGTGATTTATATAAAATGTTCCTTCTTAAGTCTTTCACTCCACCAAAATGTTCCTTCTTAAGTTGGATTGACCAAAACCACAACACAGTCAAGAAAGGTTCCTACCTTTTTAGTCATAGTCGCTGAAAAAATAAATGTTTCTCAAAATCTTCATTCAGCAGTCTATCTGCTTCATCAAGAACCTGTTGAATAATATGAGGTGAACACATAAATGATAGAATTAAGAACATGCTATACCAACAGAAAACAAAAAGATCAACAATTAGCAACAAGATTCGACCATGATAAGTGCAGAACACAAATGACACTAAGATGAAAAGCAGAGACATACAATGACATGATTAAAGCACTAGCTTACCACAACACACCTAAGACTAATATCAGCTCCTAAAGCTTCAAACTGTTCAACAATCTGGATTGCAAGCTCTCTGGAGAGAAGAAAATAGAAGAAACACACCCAATAAGAATGATTCAACAAGTAAACACTACAGTTTGAAACACACCCAATAAGTCTGAAACTCGGAGGAGCAAACCAAATCATACCGATTTGGAGATAAAACACAGGCAAAGAAGGCAGGATCAGGTCGACGCCCTTTCTTAAGCTCAGAATCATAAACATACTTGAGAATCATGGTAGATATCACATGCAAAACATCAAATTTCAGATTAGATTACAACATGCAAAGACCCCTAAATCCGAATCGAAAAAGCCCTCAATCAAAAAAGCCCTAAATTAAAAAAACCCTAAATCGGAAACCCGAAATCGAAAACTTTTAATCGGAAAAATCCAAAACCGCAAACCCTAATCTAAGAACCGAACATGTTATATATAATGGATTGATCGGAAAATACCTTTTGATACGGAATAAAAGCCGCATGCATCGACTTTGCTCTACCGACCTTCTGATTTCTTCAAGAATCTCCGATGGTGATACGCTCTCGACTGTTGTTACACCCCTTGGAAGGTCCGATGCTGATATGCGACCTTCGAGAAGAAGATTTGGCCCCTCTCACCGGCGACTACAAATCGCCATGGAATCGCCTTCGGGAGAGGAGAAGACAAAATGAGAAGAAAATATCGCAAATGCCAGACTGTTCTCTCACCCCATTCTCATTTTTTGTTTGCCGCACGCCTCATCCAATCACGCCCGACACGTATGGGGTTCTAAACATTTCCAGCGTTTCTCTTTTTAGAACCGGTTCTAGTCTCTACCAACTCTTAACCAATTAATTTAATGCTAAATAATTTTAAGAACCCCCCCCCTTAAAGTCTTAAGATCCGGGCGATGGAGCTGGTCTTATAACCACTATGAAAAATTAGCAATAAGTGAATTGATCCTTAAATTATATATTAAATTAGAGTGACTCTAATTTTCGATATGGAATATGTCACTATCTAACACGCTTCCTTAAGATTATAGGTGGTACAACCTAACATCTTAAAACCACAACAAATTTTAATAGTATGTATGTTGGGTCAGATCGTAGGTTCTAATACCATATTCGATTATAGGCTTCCAGTTCAAAACCAATTAGCTATGAATGAATTGACCATGGATTATATATATACTACGATTACAACCGAATTATAATGCGGTATCTGACTTTTTGATTGTTGTATTAAAACCGTGTTCATTTAAACTGTTAGACTCATGTTGATATTTGGGAATATTATTTCCGAGCCCAAAACTCAAACCGAAATCAATCGTCATAGTTTCGTGTTATTGCGGCTGGTGCTCGTTTGCGCGCGCGTGAACCAACTCAACAAAGAAGGAAAGGATGCCGGGGAGGCATATGAGAATGATGTAAATTAGAAGAACCGAAGTTGACAAAATACCAAATGGATCATAAATTTATGTACCTGAAAAACTGAATGTGAACATGAATTGGAACCAAATCAAAAACCAAATTTTATCTTTTCAAAGTTAATCTGTTAATTTTTTAAAATTTATTGAATATATATGTATATATATAAATATCTAAACCGAAACTCAATATGTATCGAACCATATCCGAAAAATAAAAATATCTGAATAAATTTTAAATAAAATATATATATATATACTGAATTAGAGGAACCGAACCCGACAAAATATCAGAACTGGATCATAAACTTATATATTCCAAAATTGAATCCAAATCTGTACCGGAACCGAATCAAAAACTCAATTTGTACCTGATATATTCTTTTTATTTTAATTTGTTTTTTTCTGTTTTTTATTAAATTTTGTTAGTTTTAGTCTTTTATATAAAATTTTACAATGAATATAAGATATATTAAAAATAAATTTTAAGAACTGGATTTTAGTATATGGATGTAATCTTATAGATAAGAATGTCTGTTAAAAAGAGTAAGTGTTGTGTAGCAGTTTATCATAATTTGTTGTCTTAGAGATAAATTGTTTTTTTTTTTTTTTTTTTTTTTTTTTTTTTTTTTTTTTTTTTTTTTTTTTTTTTTTTTTTTTTTTTTTTTTTTTTTTTTTTTATACAAAAATTATACTAAAAACATCGTAACTTAACTTAGTTGATAAGTTCAATTTGAAATAATTTGTTGTTTGTTATTATTTTTTAGGTTTTGTGGTGTAGATTTGTTATAATAATAAAATTGCTTTTAATTACTTAATTTTCTATAAAATAAACTGGACTGATCTAAATCACAAGATAATTTTTATTTTAAAGTTTATAACATGACTAAAATAATTATACTAGAGTGTTAATGTATGATATTGTCTCACCAAAACCCATAGAGGCCCGAAGTAGCCCAACTTTTAAATCCCGTGAACGAGACTCTCGAACTCAAAATTTCCTTACCACTAAACCAAAGCGTTTGGTTCATTTCTTCCTCTTAAGATTCTTTTGCATAGCAAGAATTTTGGAAACGATATATTTATAATCCATTAAGTTATATCAATTAATAATATAATGGATACCATGTTTTACTCCCAACTTGTCTTAGATCTTTTAGTTGGTGTTTTTCTTTTCTATCTTTCTTTATGATTTAATGATTTACTTTTTAACATTTAGCATCGAATGGATATTTTTAGAAACACCAACTTGATTTTTGGAATGAGTAAGTTTATTTGTAAAGATATTCCTGCAAATCTAAGCACTAACTAATGTATATTTACTTTCAATACATTCATTTGTTCTAGTTTTTAACTAAACCATTATTTTGATTATTATTTACATTTTTTGAAAAAATACAAATATGTTATATATTTATCCTTTGATGATTATTGTTATTCTTAATAATAAATATATTTTTGAATTTGATTTATGGAAATTCAAGAACAAATACTAGCTGTGCATGAGCAGACAAAGCTTACTGTAAAGAATTTGGTCCGTTAAAAGATAAATGTTTTTTTGTCATTTCCTTCAAAAGATAAATGTTTTTGACATGCATTATATACAGATTGGAAATAATTCACTTTTGCAGAGAGTTCATTTGGTAGACTAGACCTTTACACATATTACCAGAAACATATAATATAACATTACAGCAAACAAAAACAACAAGAAGAGAACAAAATATTTGAAAATGTTTATAGTTTCGGAGAAAGAAACAAATATTGAAAATGTTTATAATATCTTCGTCATACAGCTATATATATATGTGTCTCCGGTTAGCCTGTTAGGGAGTCTTTGTCGTTTGAATGCCGTCCAATCTGCTATCCATCGGCCATGACTCGTGAGCCAGTCACATTAAGACACAATAGCGTCATTGAACGGTGAACAGCTATAAACACTTAACTTCGTTACCGTGACAACTTTCCCCAATTATTTCTCATCCTTGTTTATTAATTAAAAGACATTATAAATTTGTTGGATCGATAAACTTCCATCTATAACTTATAGTTCAAACTAAATTTTTCATTTTCCATTTAAAATATCAAATTTTTGATGTTAGTCGTATTAGCTGAATCACTTACAATTAAACTGGAAAAAGAATAATTCTCTAAATTTTACAGATGTTCATAATCTTTTCATAGTTTTCTTATAAATTAGAATAGTATTCATGGTTTTTAAATTTTTGATATAAATTAGTTCTTTTATACATCCTGGTTTCTGAATTAGATCTATTAGAGTTACGGTTAACGCTTGATTAACACTTGATTTATATTTGGTTTGGAGATAAGTTTATAATTTAGATTATTCCCTATTAGTTGTATAGTGTTGTTGTAGTTACGGCACAAGACTAGGTATTTTCTAGTTCTACTTGTCTATATATATTTTGTAATCTCTCTTGAATTCAGTACACAAAATATTCAGATTATTTCCTTTTATGGTATCTGAGCCAAGTCACTTGATACCGGCAAGTCTTATCACCTTGCATGACGCTTTGATATGGTGTCAATATGTGAAATGCCTCTGATTTTGATAATAATGGCTGATGGTAGAGAGGAAGTCTCAGTTAAAACAGGGTCTATATGGACTGGAAAAAATCTGATTTTTGACATCGGTTTACTATGTTGAGAAGCTAAATTTTTTTATGGCAATGACTGACTGACAATTTCAAGCAAAAGTTAAAATCGTACGAAGCGACAACGGTTTTCTATCAAACTCAAGGACTTTGTGTTTCAACCGTCGCAGCTAGCAAATGGAAATTTCGCTGAAATTCAATCCTTGGCCACTTAGGGTAAAATCGTTTATCCCATTAAGGATACAATGCAACACATCTCTGAATCACATATTGTTTGTGACTGATGCAATTGAGAAAAAAGAACCTCGTTCTTTTCGTGAGGCCATGTAAGATGAACGATGGAGAAAATCAATGGCATATGAAGTGTAAGCACTTCAAAAAAATGGAACATGGGAAATTGTAGACTTGCCGATAGGAAAGAGACCTATTGCTAGTGAGTTGGTCTCAAGATGAAATTTTGACTCTGATGGGTATGTAGAACGTTTCAAATAATGTCTTATGGCACTAGGCAATACGCAAATGGCAGGGAGGACTATGGTGAAACATATGCACATATCTATAAAATGGATAATGTATTATTTTTGGATGTTGCAAGCAAACGTAACTGGAAGGTACATCAAATTGATGTACACAACGCGTGTCTTCATGGCGATTTACATGAGTAGGTATATATAAAGTTACCTCCCGATTTAACATTGCGAATAAGAGTCACCTATGCCGGTTAAATAAGTTTATGTATGGCACCTTGCTGCTAGTTTAAAAAACTTTCTTCTCTTATACTAGGTTATGGTTTTGAACAACCCAAGTCTGACCACTTACTGTTCACCTTTGAGAAGAATCAAATTTGATTGCATACTCTGGTATATGTAGATGACTTGATCATTACAGGGAGTTCTCCTAAAGACACTCAAGAGTTTAGTTATTTCTTTATCATCATGTTTTCACATGTAGGATTTAGGCTTGTTGAAATACTTTTTGGGAATTGAGGTTGCAAGAAATAGCTCTGGTATTTATCTATGTCATAAATATTATTAAAAATGAATATGGCTGCCTCGAAACCAGTTAGCTTTCCTTTCAAACAAAATCATAATCTATCACTTTCTAAAAAAACACATTCTCTTTCTAGAAAGAACAGATCGCCAGTCTTGGGATTGGTGACCGGAGGCTTTCACAGCTCTGGTCATTGATGACGTTTTCCCCTTCAACTTTATTTCTTTGTTTTTTTCTTTATCTTGGTCGATAGTTGGAGAGAGTTTCAGATATATATGAGCCATAGCGAAGGATGTTTTCGGCGTTTTCTCATTGGAGGCGTATGGTTCCGTCGTGAGCCAAGGCCATCATGGTGGAGCAAGGTTTTCTCAGTAAGGCATTTTTTGTTTCTGCCATTTTCGAGATTGGTCATCATATCTGATTCTTGTGTCACAGTTTATGTCTTCATCGTGTTGCTTTTGAATTTGTAAAAGTTTGGCTCTTTTTCATCCCTCCTATACTCATGGGTTTATTATCTTTTCCTTTGACCATGTTTGTAAATTAGTTTAATTAAGTTATGTTTCTCCTCTTTCCTTCGAAGTTTTATCTTTAGGGATATATGGACCTTTTGCCCCTATGGTTGTGGTAATTTTATGTTAGGTTGATTAGATTGTATGGTGCAGTCATCGATTTTTGTCTTTCTGAGTGGGTTCTTGGTAACTTTCTCATTGGGATACCGTCGGCATATGCAAATTCAAAGAACAAGACTCTTCATTTTCAGAGATAGCCAGACATTGTATCTTCAAGTTACCACTTATAGTTTTGAAGCCAGTCTTCGTAGTTGGTTGCACGGGAAACTCGTTTGGTGGTTTTTAAAAGACTTGAAACATGTTGCAATTAGTAATTTCAATGGATCATCAAAATCTCTTCATTCTCTAGTTTGTTGGATTGAGAGTATCCATTGTTCTTTTTATGGTTTATTGTAGCTCTTTGTTCAGTGTAACAATCTCAATTCAAAAAATATCTAGTGAAAGAAAAAGCTAGCACTTTTTACATCTATACTATATATTGATTTGACGCCATATAAACGTTTGTTGGGCATGTTCATTTACTTGCTTGTTACTCACCCAAATTTAGCTTTTTTAGTTCATGTTTTGTCTTCGTTCATGAGTCAGCCACGTGAAGATCACTGGATGGCAACGCTTTATCTTGTTCGATATCTCAAGTCTGATCCATGTCAAGGCATTCTTTGGAGATTTGATGGAACTTTACAAATTACATGTTGGTGTGATTTTGATTGGGGAAGTTGTCCATTGACAAAGAGGTATGTCTCAGAGTACATCGTTCAACTAGGTGATTCTCCCATTTCTTGGAAGACCAAAAAACATAATATAGTGAGTCGTTCCTCATTTGAAGTTGAGTATCGTTTTATTGCTTATCTCACACAAGATTTGATATGGTTGAATAGAATGTTACATACTTTTGGAGTTCGTCATGATCAACCAATGCATTTATATTGTGATGATAGATCGACAATCTATATTGCCACAAATCCGGTGTCATAAACGCATTATGCATGTGGAATTAGATTTTCATTTTGTGAGAAATGAAGTCAAGTTGAAGAATATCACATTACAACATTTTAAAACTAGTACTCAACTTGTAGATATTTTTACAAAAGCACTTTGGCAAGACAATTTCACAAATTTTTTGGTCCAAGTTGGACATACATAACTTGTATGCTCCCACTTGAGGGGAATATTGGAGTTACGATCAGCATTTGGTTAACACTTGGTTTATATTTGGTTTGTAGATAAGTTCATACTTTAAATTATTCGTTGATTATTAGATGTATAGTTTGTTAGTTTTGTTGTAGTTAAGGAACAAGACTATATCTCTTCTAATTGTTCTTCTCTACATATATGTTTGTAATCCCTCTTGAATTCGATACATGAAATATTCAGACTCGGTCTCTTCAAGATCCAAAAAATCAATATAGATCACTAATCACTTGCTTTCAAGGTATTCAATTCTTTATCTCAACACTTTCTTCTAATTCCAATTTAGTATACATCTATTTTGGCTCAAAATTCAAATAATATTAGCTCATAGAAGAACAAAATCGATGCTGATATTTTGTCAGTAACAAAGGCCCATACAGATTTGAAATTTCTATGTTATGTTGTAAGTTTGTGTTGTGTTGTGAATTGAATTATATCCACATATATAAAACAAAACAAAAAGGCGAAACACGACTATGTTCACTATCTCTTTCTTTT
>JAKUCM010005476.1:0-37412 GCA_023374145.1 Lepidium sativum | reverse complement strand
CTAATTAGTGAAGAACCCTTTGATATGTTTTCATTTGTTTCTGGAATTAGAAAACTGAGACCGATGGCATTAATGTTTTGCTAATTTTTTCAGATGGTCTCCTCTAAGCAAAACCCTTTTGCTTGCAGCTACGTCATTGTTTACATCACCTCACAGGTAAAAAATCTACTTCTGATAATATTCTTACGGTGGATTTATATTCTTGTGCTTGTTACTGTTATTGAATATCATCTACCGTTGATGCCCAGTTTCCACAAGTTATGGATATTCTTCTTGCTGAATTCCACAAAGCGTGTATTTACACAGTCCCAAAGCATATTGTATATTCACAGGTAGATAAATTTCCTTTAAAATTATATTGACAGAATTGTTAATAACCCTTGTTTTTCCTAATACTATCTCTGTTATATATTCAGTCAGGTTGGGATTCAGATGATTATGAACGCCTGGATTCCATAATGCGGCTCTACGGTGCACTTGTCCAGGTTTTAGCCACTTTCTTATTGAATTATCTCTTATGTATCGTTATATCCATTAGTTGGTTTGTAGCAATGGGATTCTTTTTCTAATAGTAAGTAATGATAGACCGATGTTCGCGGTGGCAATGCTACTAACATGCATGGGTTAGAACATGGATGGGCGTGGTTAGCCCGGTTCATTAACAAAATCTCATCTACGAACAAAGTTACTGCAACGGCCTTAAACGCCTTTCTCCAGGTCCCAAGAAATCATCTATAACAGTTACCGTTTCCAACTAGAAAAGAAAGATCTTTATATTAACTGTGACGTATCTGTTTTGTGTGTGTGTGTAGACGGCAGGGTTTGGTCTGCATCAGCGATACAAATCTCAGTTTGTGAAAGTTATAAACGTTATCAGAGAGTATTTCTTGCCGAAATTGAGGACGAAAAAGGATCTACAATTGATCATAGCAGATATGAATGCATACATAGATGATCGGATGTATCTGAAAGAACCTGAAGGAAGAACTTTGCAGACAACGAGTCTCTTGTCCAAAGAGTTTACTGCTGAATTAGAGCAACAGAACAACAATCAGCATTACCAAAGGAATTATTACAGAGACTACTATTAGTTTTGATATGTATCATTTGTCTGATAAAAGTCAATTGTCATGACCTGTTGTAACTTATGATCACTATTGTTACACAAATCAAGAAGCGTTATTTGTTCTTTTGTTGTCTTATAAATTGAGCATTAAGTTACACTCAGATTCAGTGTTAATCATTCTTTTGTTTGATAATTATTTAAGTAACCCCACCTGTTAATTTAAGCATAGGAGTAGGTACCCTTAATAATGCTTCTCTAGTCCGCAATTTGATATTATCCCAAAAGTCTTTCTATGTATTAATAAATACTTTTATTTACGGTTGATTACATTTATTACTAACGTGTCTTGCCAGATCTCATGGTTTGGTTGCTTATAATTTTATTATTTTTGTCTTTATCTTAACTAGTTCAAATTATATAATTTTCAATTCTCATAATGTATTAAATGATTACTTGAATTATATATAATTTGAACAGAGAATAAGCATATCCCTATATTTCTGTCACTCCACGTTTTTCAGATTTTTCATTATTATACAAACTACAAATCGGAAAATAAATATTAAAAATCTGAATACACAATACATAATCTTATTAATTTTATGAGAGTCACATTAAAGTATTAGTGATGAAGATTCAGAACAAGCTCAAGAGAAGTTTTCTTGCTGATAATGATCGATCCGATTTCTTCCAAGTCGATTTCTTTCACATTCATTCCTTGAGGCACTTCCCAATCGAAGAAGTAAAGCAAATTCAACAGTCCTAATTCCACGTTGGCGATTCCATCGTCATCCCGGGGCAGATTCTCCGGCCAGAACCAAATGGTAAAAGCTCAAAGTTTAGTCCTTTGTAATCTACGCAATTGTCTAGAAACCTGTCTGGGTTAAAGTCATCTGGGTTTTCCCAGAGTTTCGGATCGCGTGCTATTGAGTAAATGTTGATCATCATCTGGTTTTTTTCCGGAATATCGTAGCCTTGGATCTTAATGTCAGACATTGTCTCTCTTGGAAGCAAAAGTGGAGCTGCTGGATGTAACCTGAATACCTCCTTGACCATGAGCTTGAAGTAATGAAGCTGGTTTAAATCTTCTTCTGTGATTCTCTCCTTCTTGTCCCCAAGTGTTGTCCGAATCTCATCTTGCACTTTCTTCATCACTTTCGGGTTTCTGATTAGCTCTGCCATCGCCCAACTCATTGTGACTGCGCTTGTGTTTACTCCTGCAAGAAATATATCCTGAAACAAAACACAGAGACGCGTAAGTTCAAAACATCTACAGGAATTTGACTTTTCGAAATTATGGTCTAGAAGAAGATTTTACCGAGATGATTCCTTTGAGATGGTCCGCTGTGAGCTTGAAAGAGTCCCCATCTTTCCCTTGCTTCTTCATCAGATCAACCATCACATCAACAATATCAGGGTTCTCTGATACTCTTCGTCCAGGTTTAAGATGATCGTCGAGCACATTCTGAAAGAAATTGTCGAGTTCTGAGAAAAACATTGTTCAGTGACTTGGTCTAACCTGAAATCCGGTCCACAAGCCAACCTACTCCAGGGAAGAAATCAGTGAAGGCAACACTAGCGACGAGCATTTCAAACTGGTTAACCAGATCTGCAACGTTGTCTTCGTCGATGTATTCGCACTTGTCAATATCTATCCCAAACGCGAGTCTACACACGACACTAGCGACGAGCGTGAAAAGAGTTTTCTTCAGATTCACAGGGGATTGTGTCAGAGCCGATTCTGTTAATTGCTTGACCAACAAGCTATTCTTTTCTTCTCTGATATGCGTGAAAGAATGAAACTTTTTGGTGTTCAACAACTCCACAACCACCAGCTTCCTCAAAGCTTTCGACTCCTCACCGTAAGGTGCGAATCCAATGTCTTTAAAGTTGTAAGAAATCATTCTGGTCGCAACAGTCTCTGGGCGGCTGCAACATTCAAGATCTTGAGTTTTGAGAGCTTCTTCTGCTCCTTCTTTCGATGAGATCACGACTACAGGGACGAATCCGAAACGGAGAAGCATCACCGGTCCGAACTTTTGAGAGAGATTTCGAAAACATGCGTGAGGCAATCCTTTAAGGTTGTGTAAGTTTCCAATGATCGGAAGTGTCTTGGGTCCCGGAGGAAGCTTCCATTTTGAAGGCTTTTTTGAGAAGATTGATAAAGAGACTAAGAAAAAAGGTAAAAGACAGAAGAAACCGAGAAAGATTGACATTGTTTTTTTTTTTGTCTTTATTTGATTCGATTGCAAAATAGAGTTTTCATAATGAGATATAACTAGAGGTATAGACGGTGGTTTTATGTTTGATATCTGACGATGGCCACATGTGCCATTATAAGAAAATATCATTTTTATATGCTTTAAACAAATAACAAAAAAAAAACAGTGAACTTTCTTTCTCTAAAAAGAGAGAATTTAATTGGAGAGACTTTGTCTCGTCCGTTGCTCTTCTTATCCGGCAAGGATACAATTTATTTTCTACCGTCTCAGACGTTGAATCTTAAAGAGATCATGAGGTTGCTCCGGTTATTTCTCCGGCGGTTTGCCGGTTTCTCTTTCTTGTTTTGTTTATAAGGCTTTTCTTTTGTTTGTTATGGTCTTGTTTTTTACAATTTTGGTCTTAGATCTCTTTGATTTTCAATTTTTGCTTATGCTTTAGATCTTAGTTTGTTTAGTTTAGTGTTTATATTTTCTATTTTCCGCTTTCGTAAACCTCAGACTTTTCCGGTCTTAATATTCCGGTTTCTATAACGGAATAAGCTGTCTCTCCCTTGGTTCTTCCCTCCCTTTCCGGCGAACTTACTGGCGCGTGCATATTTCTCTTATTTCTTCCATGGCTTTAAGCGTGGAGATAAAACAAATCTCCGGTGGGTCATCATATGTGATCTCAACGACGTTGGTGCCTATTGGAGGCAATGACCGGTGGTGAGAAGATCCTAAAGTTCCAAATTATAGCAGATCCGGCGATGATTAGTTTCTGATTCGAGGAAGAGCAAGTATGGGATTCTCTCACATTGCTATTTATAGACGCACAAAAAAATTACAATTTCAGATTTTTTTGTAACAAAAAGATAGCATCATTACGTTTTCATTGTATTTCAACTATTTTACAGTTGACTTTCACACTCATGACTTCGATATGTAATAAAGAAAGTTGACAAAATAAATACAAAATCCATTTGTCCTTGAAAAGTTCACTCATAAATATATCTTCTGTAATAGTGGACGATGGTCCCGTCTGTGGAGTTTGGTGGGTCGAGACCATCCACATTAGTGAATTTCATTGGGTTCACTAAAAAAAAATAAAAAAAACACAAAAAAAAAAAATTAAGAGATGCTATCTTTTTTTTACAAGAAACAAAAAGATTTTTTGCCACGTGGCGGACCCTGATTGGTTCTGTCTTTTTAATTTTAAATTCTTTTTTTTTTCTTTTCAGTGAACCCCATTGGAGGATTCACTGATGTGGATGCTCTGATTACTTATCTTTGGCTCGCTGCTCGCAACTCCTCAACATTTGCCACCTGAATTCGAAATTAATATTTAATGTAAAATTACTTCGAGTAATAAAGTTACAGAAAAAGTACTGTGGTTATCAGTCACTTTTACAAACAAAAAACTACTGGTTTACGACCAAAAAAGGAAATATATCAATTTACCACTGTACTTGTTGATTTAACACTTTAAACTTTATTTTTTTTAATAATCTAAATATAAATATAATACGGACGCGAGTGAGGCGACTCTGGAGGCGATTTTCGGTGAACCCGATTAGGGAGGGTGTTTCAGACGAGGAGTCAGGTAAGTCTCCTTCTCTCGGGGGGTTAGGGAGGGTGTTTCTGTCCGATCGGTACCTTGTTTTGGTCTGAGGTGTCCTCGAAGAGTCTAGGGTTTGGGGTTGTTTTGGGGGTTTCCGGTAGAGGTCCTTCTCGTCGGTCGAGGGGGTCCTGTAGATTACCAGAGGGTCGTTTCTGGGGTTATAAGGCGGGGTTTTGGGTCTCGGGTTTTATTTTTGTGTTGGGGGTTGTGCTTCGTGTCAGGTTTTAGGGGTTAGGCGAGCAAGAGTAGGGTGTTCGATTCTGTCCAGAGGGATTAGTGTTTCTGCGGGGTTTGGTGTTAAGTCTTTCTAGGATTTTATAGTGTTAGGGTAAGGTTTTCTCAAGCTTTGATTCGATTCTTAACAGAGGGGTGTTGGTTTCTAGGGTTAGTTCTTAGAGTCCTTAGGGGTTTCTCTAGAGTCTATGGTTTAGTTTCTTGGGGTGGTGTAGTCTAGGTTGCTGGTTTTTTCAATTTCGTATTCATTGCCGTGATATCAAATGGAGTTTCAGGTTTGTCTCTATGTCTTTTACTGAGTCCATTATTGATTTCAGCCATGGACACTTGGTTATTTTATTGGGGTGTAGCCAGGAGTTAAGATCATGGGTTTGCTTGTGGGGGATTGGGCAACCAATGTCTGATAACATCATCTTCAGACAAAGTTGCACCGAAATGAACCCTTTTGGGACGATGATGTCTATCTTGATTAGTTGGGGTGTCACGTTCATAAAGTGGCGTTGGATAACTAGTCTGGTTCTTGGAAAATTAGTAAAACTTTGGAATCACAATTCTAACAATGGTTATAAGAATTGGAGTGATCAATTTTTAAGTGATGATTACTTTCACACTGAATTTCATATGAGGTTTCTAGTATATAGAAACCAGGGAGGGGAAGTTTGTGGTATCTTTCTGTTGACTCCGATGTGTAGTCACGAGTTCTTGGCACTTATGGAAGGAGTTTTATGTTTAGAAAGTAGTCTCATTGGGGCTTCGGAAGAGAAAAATTGGGATAGGTGGGAGTTATGTGAGCAAACTGAGAATTCGATTATTTTGTACATGGCTTTAGGGGGAGTTTTTCGTTTAATACAGAATACAAGGGACCATTATAATGGGAACGTAACCTGTATTATTACTCATAATTTGTCTCCTCTTTTCTTTTGTACTGAGGTGGCAGAGGTTGGAAGGGTGATCTGAATATATGCCAAAGATATTTTGGGTCAACGATCCCTAAGGTTAGTATTGAGTGAAATGTGTAGGTCGAATAACAATGTTTTAAGACCGAATTGGATAAGAAGCGATGAGTACATAACTTGCATATTCATTATAGCTGAATTCTATTTAGATAGTTTTCAGTCTTATTTTCGAAATTTAAAATGGTTCATTAGGATAACTCCAAAGTTTGAAAATATTTGTGATGATAAGAGGAGATATTGGTATATTCGATTGCATCTCCTACATGATAGGCAATTTATGAAAGTTAAATATGTGATAAGACTTAGCTTAGAAGTCGATTTTTCTCAGTATTTAAGGAAGAGATGGGAGTATATAGAATTGACTCTTAAGTCTCACAATTTAAGTGGTAGCACAGAGAGTATATTCGGGTTAGTAGACGAGATTACAATGTCTAATGTCAGTCCTAGTAAGAGGGTGATGGTCGCTAGTTCTCAATCACGTCTACTGAAAATTAAAATTCCGAAAATCGAGAATTCAGCTTTGTTAGCTAGAACCTCAAAAGTAATGTTAGGTAGGTGTCTTAACCCAATGATACAGAACGTAGATACCTTCCTTTTTAGGATGCCACAGTTCTGGAATCTCGTGGGCAAAGTACAGGGTCTAAATCTAGGAAATGGCCGTTTTCAGTTTGAGTTTCAAACTGAATCGGACATGATAAGAGTCTTAGAAAACGGGTCTATCAATTTTGATGGGTGGATGGTCTCTTATGCACCATGGAAACCAATGGCTGATGCGGACCATCCAAACATCATTCGATTGTGGATTCGAGTAACTGGCATACCCTTTGAGTATAGGGTAGAGGAAGTCTATAGAGTGGTAGCAAATTCGGTGGGTTTAGTAATAAGGATTAATGTTTCGAAAGGGCAGGTTCTTATTGAAATTCCATGTTCAAAGCCTCTGGTTTTTCCTCTATCTTAGAGTTTGAAGAGGGCCGAGAGTCGAAAGTCATGTTTGAATATAGGCGTCTGGAAGGATTCTGTAGTATGTGTTTTCGTATGACTCATGATGAGTCCAAGTGCTACAAAAGTAAATTAGTGAATCGAGTTTCAGATTTGGAGATGTCTAGGCAAACAGTAGGTGAATCTAGTCGGTCTTATAAGGGGGCTGTGTTGGGTAAAAACAATGGCAAAGGTCCACAAATCAGGCCTCAGATGCATAAAGGCAGAGCTGATAAAGTTAAAAGAGGACGAGGTGTTCCTCTAGCTCAGCCACTACTTGGTGAAACAGTACTGGTATGTTTCAAGTTTCTGTTTTTTCATTATGTTAATAGTTTGGGGAATAATCACATGGTCTGTTTATTTTTAGAGAACAATGTGGTGACAGAGAATAAAGAATCCTCTTCAGCAAAAAAGGTTTGTAGACCTTTATTTCAAGATACAGAGGAAGAGCAACCTAGTGAGGCCATAATACAGCCGGGGTCAGGCAAGCAGGCTGAAACCGAGAATCTGGCTGCATTAATGGAGGACGTGGAAAATATTGATGACCTTGAGGACGGGATTGATGAATTGAATCAGGAGGATGAGGTTGGGAGTGTAGCTGATCATGAGTCTATGGATATAGCGGCTTTGACTGAGGCTGTTTTAGAGGAACTAGCTGAGGAAGCGGTTCAACATGAGAGACGTGTGCTCTCCGATGAGGAGCGAGCTCAAAGTCACATGGATATGGCCACTAAGTTACAGAATTTCAAGGACTCCAAAACATTGAGGAACGCTGTAGCAGCTTCGAAGAATGGGATTAGGATTTCTACTCCTTTGAGGGGGGTTAGTACTAGGAAGTTAGCAATGGTGGGGACTTTGTCACCAAATCAAAGAAGGATTAATCAAAAGAGCAAAATAAAGGCTCCATAAGATTTCTTTTTATGTTTTTAAAATTACTGTGTTGGAATTGTCAGGGATTGGGAAATAAGATAACAATAAATTATTTGTGTGATTTTTGGAAATTATTGAAACCTGAGTTTTTATTTTTATCAGAAACAAAAAACAAAGAGGTTTTCTTGGTAAAAATTCAAGAACATTTGGGTTACAATAAACTGGTAACAGTGGAACCGGAAGGTACAAGTGGCGGTTTAGCCATGTTCTTCAATGATAACTATACTGTGTCGATAAATCAAAAAAATAAAAACATGATTGATTTGTCATTAGAAATTAATGGGATTAAATCACATATTACCTTTTTCTACGGCGAACCAGTAACTCGCCAGAGGTTCTATGTGTGGGGAAAACTAACACGCATTAGTCTTAATCGATTGGGTCCCTAGACTATTTGCGGGGATTTTAACGAGATATCTGGGAATCATGAGAAGCAAGGCGGAATCATACGGAGTGAGAACTCCTTTGTCCGTTTAATCAGATGTTGAGGGATTGTGGGTTGCTAGATTTTCTGAAAATCAGGAATGTTTGGTCATGGAGAGGAACCCGGTATAACGGGATTGTAAGATGTGTTTTAGACAAAGCGTATGGTAATAGTGATTGGCATGAATTATTTCCTAAGACGGAAATAAAATATCTAGATATGATAGGGTCCGATCATCGACCTATTTTGGTAAATTGTCAGGATCAAATGAATAGGCCCAAGTTCAAACAATTTTGTTTTGATTGGAGATGGTTGGGAAAGAAGGGTTTTAATGATATAGTGGAACGAAGTTGGACAAGGAGCGATGTTAGAGGTCAACCTTTCTCTTCATTGGTTGAGAAGATTTCTACATGTCGAAAGGACATTTCACACTGGCGATATGAAACTTTGAGATCGGGGAGACAAGAAATCGATCATTGGAGATCAGAGATATAACGTCTTAACAGTAGTAATATAGTAGATACCAATGCCTTAATGCTGGCGAATGCAAATTTAAAACAGTCTTATATAGATGAGGAAACCTACTGGAAGCAAAAAAGTAGGAATAAATGGTTAAAAGTGGGTGATGCCAATACTAAATTTTTTCACTCGGTGGTGCGTCAACGGCGTGCACGTAACAGAATAACTGGGTTAAAAAATAAATGGGGAAACTGGATCGAGCAAGAACAGGATATTCTGGATGAGGCAGTATCCTATTTCTCGGACCGTTTTACGAGTAATGGGGTCAACCACGTTACGATGGATGAGTTAGAAAGTAAGATTACTGAGATGGATAATCACACTTTACTGAGACCTACTTCTGAGGAGGAGGTTAAACGAGCTCTTTTCGAGATGGATCCAGAGAAGTCTCCTGAGCCGGATGGCATGACAGTCATGGACATTAGTGGATAATTTTCTTCAGACGGGGGAGTTTGACCGACGATTAAATAAGACTAATATTTGTCTAATTCCAAAAATACCGCGTCCGACAAATATGGCTGATTTTCGGCCAATTAGTTTATGTAACATTGGATATAAGATTATATCTAAAGTTTTGAGCCTGAGATTGAAAAGGATACTTCCGAAGGTTGTAGCTGAGACACAATCTGCATTTGTTGCGGGACGGTCGATATCTGACAACATTTTGATTGCACAAGAGATGGTACATGCGTTACGTACGAATAAGTCGATTAGTAGTCAATTCATGGCTGTTAAAACAGATATGAGTAAAGCTTATAATCGACTGGAATGGACTTTCCTAGCGATTTTAATGAGGAAATTGGGTTTCTGTGACAAATGGATAAAGTGTATTATGTGGTGTATAACTAGTGTCGAATACGCGGTACTACTCAATGGTGTCCCGGGTGGACGAATTGTTCCTCAGCGTGGACTACGACAAGGGGACCCTTTGTCCCCATACTTATTCATTTTGTGTACCGAAGTCCTTATAGCTCAAATGCATAGGGCGGTCCAGGAGAACTATATATCGGGGATTCGGATTGCTAAAGATAGCCCGTCTATATCCCATCTTCTCTTTGCTGATGATACCTTATTTTTTTGCAAAGCGAATAAAGCAGAAGCTACTTATATTTTAAAAATCTTAGCGGACTACAAAAAAAGATCGGGTCAGCAGATTAACTTTGCAAAGTCATCGATTATTTTTGGCAAACATGTAGCACCTGATTTACGGTCTGCGATCCAGGATATCTTGGGAATACGAAATATAGGTGGGTTGGGACAGTATTTGGGGCTACCGGAGTGCATAGGAGCTTCTAAGACTAAGGTTTTTGCTTTCATTGCCGATAAGTTACAGGCGAGGACAACAACATGGGCCAATAGGTTCTTGTCAAAAGCTGGGAAAGAGGTGCTGATAAAATCGATTCTTACAGCTTTACCGACATATGTAATGAGCTGTTACAGAATACCACAGGGGGTTCTTCAAAAAGTGCAATCAGCAATTGCTAGATTCTGGTGGTCGAATTTCGGACTAACCAGGGGTATTCATTGGAAAAAATGGAAAGATTTGTGTCAAACGAAATCTACCGGTGGAATGGGATTCCGGGTTCTAGAAGATTTCAACACGGCTCTTCTAGCAAAACAGATATGGCGGTTGTTGGTATTTCCAGAGTCTTTACTTGCACGAGTCTTCAAAGGAAAGTACTATAGAGATAAGTGTATTATGGACACGTCCATAACTGGGCAAGTGTCCTACGGATGGAGGAGCATTATGTATGCTCAACCTTTACTTAGAAAAGGTTTGATCAGGAAAATTGGGGATGGAAGACAAATAAAGATATGGGATTATCCATGGTTACCGGGTTTAACTCCACGGGCCGCCGCACGATCCTCTTTCCACTTATTTCCGGATATGACGGGTCGATCAATTTATTGATCGCCAAACGGTAAAATGGAATGTGGTTTTGGTTCGTCAGTACTTCGATAGAAATGATGCGGATCTGATTCTAGCAATTAAATAGCCTGGTTCTGCACGAGGTGATTATTGGAGTTGGCATTATACGCCAAATGGCCGCTATACGGTCAAATCTGGCTATAAGTTGGTCGACCAAATCTCAGGTCAGCGAGAATTGGGGCCAAATTTTGATGGTCTATATAAGAAATGTTGGGCTTTAGATTGTCCTCCAAAGATTCAGCATTTTATTTGGCAATCGCTGTCAGGTAGCCTGGCAGTTTACCAGAAGTTGAAATGTCGTGGGATCGGTCAGGATCCGAGATGCCAGCGTTGTGGAGCGGATGAAGAAACAATTCACCATGTGTTATTTGAATGTCCGCCAGCTTTACAAGTTTGGGCCTTATCGAGGATTCCTTCTCCTGTAGGGGTGTTCCCGGGATCCTCACTATGGTCTAACTTGGAGTATTTGTTTTCTGGGAATATCCACCCAACTGAGACGGGGAGTTTCCCATGGATTATGTGGCATATATGGAAGGCAAGGAACGAGTTTTGTTTTACACAAGCTGACCTCAGTCCACAAGTCATTTTGGAGAGAGCATCTTCAGATTATAATGATTGGACAAACGTCCGTCAGGAGAATTCTATGAGGTGCAATAAGCGGGGATTGATCACGACATGATTAAATCACCCATGGAATACCCTACCACAGCCAATCTTAGTTTCACGGGTTATAAATGCTTCGTGGACGCTTCCTGGAAGGAAACGGATCCCTACACGGGGATTGGTTGGATTTACTTTCCAGATTCGGTGGAAGGAGTATGTTCGGGATCTATGAAGGTTCATCGGAGTCTATCACCACTACATGCAGAGGTGGAAGCAGTGATTGGGGTAGCAGAGGTTTTAGCGGAGTGCCAAATCCAGGAGGTGGAGATTCTGACAGACTGTGAGACGGTGTACTCGATCCTGCAGTATCCAGAGGAGTGGCCGGCGTTCATTCCGTATCAGGAGGAGTTCCAGAGGCTTCGGTCCCGTTTCTTGACATGCTCATTATCGACTATCCCAAGACATCTGAACCACAGAGCAGATGCTCTTGCCAAGTTAGGCAGAGTGACGGGTTTGTTTTCTAGTAGTGTCTAGCTCTTTATATTTTGTTGTTAAAAAAAAAAAAAAAACTTTATTTTTTTACTTTTCTTTCAATAAAAAATTCAAATTCGTGGATTTTATCATTTGTATATATTTATATATCTTTTAAATTAATATTGAGAGATTTTTCAAAAATCAACCATAAATTAAATATTTAATCAATCATATTTACATTTAATGTTAAATCAATCATTCTTTTAAGTATAATATTAAGTTGTTATTTTTCCAAAAACAACAAAATATACTTTTAGATTTTATTTATTGATCTACACGTACCTCTAACTCAAACATTTTAAATATAACAACATAGTAGTCATGTAGCTCTATTTTAATGTCTAATATATAAATATTTATATATATATATATATGCATACTTGCTAAAGTATACCAAGTTGTATATTTTACTTTCAAATTTAGTATTTAGAAGTGTGAGCATAATATCCAAAATTTGAACCCAACCCCATGTGAAAGTATTCAAAATCAAACTGATTCAAAATTTACAAAATATCTGAATAAGTTTTAGATCATAAGAATACAGTACCTAAACGAATATCCGAAATACTTAAAATATATAGTATATTTTAAAAATTTATTTATATATACTTTTAATTTCAAAAAGTTTCAAAATTATAACTATAAATCTAAATATACTAATTATTTTAGAATCAAAATAATCAGAAAAAACTAAAATTATAATATTTTAATTAAATTATGGTTATTTTAAGTTTATTTTAGTTTTTTGAAAATATTTTGATACAAAACTAATTAAAAAATGCAGATATCCAAAT
Source organism: Lepidium sativum (assembly GCA_023374145.1). Taxonomy (NCBI): domain Eukaryota; kingdom Viridiplantae; phylum Streptophyta; class Magnoliopsida; order Brassicales; family Brassicaceae; genus Lepidium; species Lepidium sativum. Next base: position 24,625 of record JAKUCM010005476.1, on the reverse strand, counting down.
TTGACCCAAACCTGAACTGAACTCGATCCAAAATAGGGTGTTTTATAAGAACCAAGACCTATCCAAACCCGAAATTTAATATCCTATCCAAACCTGAAATTTCATATATGAATCAAACTCGAACAAACAAAAATATTTGAATGGATCTTGTATAGATAAATCCGAAATAGTAGAAACCCAAAAACCCGACTCAATCGAGTTCAGCGATGAGAGTGGAAAATTTAGTTTATCTAAAGTGTGCATTAGATTGCATTTCAACGATGATTAAAAATTTTTAAAGTACTTTCGAGCAATGCTCTAGCTTACTATGTGAGAAGATCGTGTCGCATTAGAAAACCACGTTAGCACCAAATGTGGTGTTGAAACCACTAGGAATTAGACGTTGCAACAAATAGTGAAAACCAATCAGTATTTCATTTATGAAGAAGTGGAACAAGCTCAAGACTAACTTTCTTCCAAGTCTATGTCATTGAACGTTTTTCCTTCAGGCAATGTCCAATCGAAGAACTAGAGCAAATTCAAGAGTCCCAGTTCCACGGTAGCAATGCCCATTGTCATCCCAGGACAGATTCTCCAGCCAGAACCAAATTGTTGGTTTTGTCGCAGCATTTATGGGCTGTGGGCCGAGCCAGCAGCCCATTAAGCAATTGATATGCTTAACGGGTTTAAGGCCAGCATCGGCCCAAGATTCTTTGTTGCTTGTTTCACAGTTTGGGCAGAGCAAGGTCCAACATCGGCTCAAACGAATTTGAACATGACTTAGTCTAGGTTCATCTTCTTCCTTATGTAATCGGGTCTTTAATTTTGCGATTTCACCATTGTAGAACAGAGTGAAGCTTCTGTAACAAGAACAAGAGTATAGTGGGTAAATAGATTCTGGATTAAGTTTCGAAGAGAGATGTACTCACTGATTTCTCAGTGAGGAACTCTATAACTCGTGTGTTCGACTTTCTTTTCTTTCGCAAAACAAACTCCAATCCAAATCAATTAAACTCAATTCTTAATCCGCATTGAAAATGAGCCTTAAAGAGCCGATGCTTTAACAAGTAAGAAGGTTCAAGAAAGGAGATTTACCTGAAGAATTGCAGTTCCTCATCTTCTTCTCTTAGAGACGTTGAGGAGACATGAGGGCCGATAGTTGTGATTTGCTCGCAAAAAAAATACAGAAGGCATTAGTATTTGCTTACTTATCAAGGAACCAGAAACACTCAAAATAATTGTCAAAAGACATTAAAGTTTCAACTTTCAACATTCAAAACATTCAAGCATGGAAGTCATCTCAGGAAAGTTTGAGGTGGAGAAATTCGATGGTAAGGGAGACTTTGGATTACGGAAATACAGAATGCTGGGACAGTTTGAGATTCATGGTCTTCTCACGGTTCTTGAGAAAGATCATGAAGAAGTGTGGCCTATGGAGGAGGTATCTATGACAGACAAAGAAAAAAGAAAAGAGATCAAGATAGGCAAGCCAATTTCAAAGGATCCTCAATGGAAGCTAAAGGATCGAAGAGCAAGGAGCCTGCTCGGGCAATGCCTATCAAACTCGGTATTGAGGAAAATAAAGAATGAACCTACAACGTTCAAGCAATGGAAAGCCCTAGAACGTGACTACCAGACTAAGACTAAAGCTAACAGAGTCTATCTAAAGATAGAGTTCTCTTTATACAGGATGGATGAAGACAAATCTATTGAGGAAAACCTTGATGTGTTCCTAAAACTGATCAGAGACTTATAAAGCTTAAAAGTCACCATTCAGGATGAGGATCAAGCAATAGCATTGTTAAATAGTCTACCACCTTAATATGATCCGCTTACACATACTCTACAGTTCAGAAATGCTAAAGACACATTAACCATGGATGATGTAATAACAGGAGCCTATGGAATGGAATCAAACCTAAGGCAAAATGGGTTATTAAACAAAAAGAAAACACATTCAGAAGGTTTAACCGTTGATGGCAGAGGCATATCAGAAAAGAGAAATGTAAAGGGTTCTGGAAAGAACAGAGGCATATCAAAAAGCAAAGGTAGGTCTAAGTCTAGGCCGAGACAGAACAATGAAGAAATCAAGACATGTTGGATATGTGGAGATGAAAATCACTGGAAACATGATTGTCCATAAAAGAAGAATGGGAAAGGAAAGGAATCAGCAAACTTTGTAGTAACAGGTTCAGAGAGTTCAGCCTACACTGCAAGTCTAATTGCAACTACTAAGGAATAGGTAATGGATTCAGGCTGTTCTTTTCATATAACTCCTAAGGAAAGACCTCATTACGGATCTAGAAGAATTTGAAGGAGACAAAGTCTACATGAGAAATAACTCATATTGCTCAGTCAAGGGAGTTAGTAAGATCATAATTGAGAATAAAGAAGGTAACTTAGTTACCTTCTATGATGTGAGATATGTACCAAAAATGAGTAGGAACCTAATTTCTTATGGTCAACTAGAAGAACTGGGGTGTTACTATCAAGGAAAAGATTTTAGCATTCAGTTTTTCAAGAAGAATGCTGACAAATTCCTATCTGGTAAATATCAGAACGGCCTATATTTCCTAGATGGCAAAGTACTAAACTCAAAAGTCAATGTGGCAAAGGAAACTATTGATTCAACAACGAGATGGCATCGTAGATTGGCTCATATAGGAAAAAAGATCAATGGAGACTTTGGTCAGAAAGGGTCATCTAAAGAAAGGAGAAGTAAAGGCAATGGGATTCTATGAAGCATGTGCATTGGGAAAGACTCATAGACTCAGTTTTCAGAAAGGAAAACATACCACAGAATGTACTTTAGAGTACATCCATTCGGATTTATGGGGCTCACAGAACATTAAACCTAGCATTTCAGGATGCCAATATTTCATTATTTTTATCGATGACTACTCTAAGAAGGTATGAATTCAGTTTATCAAAAGAAAGAGTGATGCATTTCAAGCATTCAAGGAATAGAAAATGAAAGAGGATCAAGTGTCTAAGGACTGACAATGGACTCGAATACTGCAACAGACAGTTTGATGACCTATGCAAAGAAGCAGGAATTAAAAGACATAGAATATGTGCGTATATGATAAACAGGTTTTTGCGGTGTTTTCTCAAATACCAAACTGTCTATTTAATCAATTGCAGTACAGTATGGTGTCAATCCAATGGGAGAGTAACTAGCAATCAAGATATAATCTACTTGTTCTAATCTAAGCCAGATTCGGTTTTAGCGAGTGGTTTATCTATCCTAGGTGATAACGAAATCTTAAAACAAAATGCTAAAAACGAAACACAGTATTAAAATGTAAAAACAGAGCATTAAAAGTAAAGCAATAGTGAAACTAATGATAAAGTGCAACACAAAATCTCAACCTAAAGTAGAGTATTAAAATCACGAAAATTCAATAAAGTAAAAACGGGTTCTCGAGGATTAGGATCAATGATTAGGGTATTCCTAGGGGTTCTAGACTTATCTATCAACCTATTTAGATGACCTCTAAGCAAGGAATCACAAAGTAATCACATTCGCTCTCGCGCAATGGGACCTCTCCTAAAAGACAACCTGACTTGACTCTCGCCCAACGATTGGAAATTCAAGAGGCCTTAAGTATGGACCTTACAAAGCCTAATAACACCCTAGACAATCAATCTCTTGAGCTAGGAAGATGCTATCTTAATTTAAGCATGTTCAAGTGATTCCCCAAACGCCTCTCGGGGGGGATTCACCAAGAGATCGAATTTCAATTGATCAGAAAGAAACAAGCATTAAGAACACTTAAACTAAAGAGATCTAAGACCTTATTTAAACATAGAAAAATCTAGAAATCCCTAAGTTTTCCCCTAATCTCACCCTTTCCTCAAGAACCCTAGACTAACTTACTCAGAATTCATGAAATAAAATAAAGACTTAAAATCGTAAATTGCTAAAAGAAAGAACTCGAAATTTTGCTGGAAAAGATTGTATATTGAAATTAGAAATTCTAGTACAATTTACAGATCAAAAGATCTTAAAGAAAAAGGAAAAATACTTAAAGAGAAAAAGGGAAAAATTCCCTTGAAAGAAAAATGGGAATTTCCTTTTAAAAGTTAAAAGGAAATTTCCCCAAGAAAGAAAAATAGAAAAGAACTAAAAGATAATTGGGCTTGCACAAAGGGGCTTTTGATGGGCCTTTTTCGCAGAGAAGCCCAAAGATTCAATCTTCGTCCAAAGTCTTAGTTTTGGCCCGTAAAAGCACTCGACCAAGTGATGGTCGAGTGTCATGCTCGAGTGTCGGAGACTCGAGTGACAAATCTTTTAGTTTGCATCTTGAACTTCAACCTTAGGCCAGTCGATTCCTCATTGGTCTTTTTGTACTCCGAAATACTCCGTGATAAGCTCCAAAAAGTACCTAAAAGTCCCTTTTATGCAATGTATGCAATGCCCGACACTAATAATGCAAATTATGCTAAAAAGAACCTAAAACAATGATAATAATGCAAGTATGAATGCAAAACATGCTAAATAATGGTCCTAAAATATGGTAAAATGCAGACACATTAGTATACTCCACAACAAAATGAGGTATCAGAAAGGATGAATAGGACTATAATGGAGAAAGTAAGAAGCATGCTATCAGAATCTGGCTTAGTTGGGGAATTTTGGGCAGAGATAGCTAATACGGCGGTATATATCATAAACAGATCACCAACAGCATCAATTAACTTTGAGGTACTAGAGGAAGCGTGGTCTAAATCTAAACCTGAGTATAATCATCTAAGAAGTTTTGGGTGTATAGCATACATCCACACTATTCAAGACAAGCTAAGTCCTAGAGCTGTAAAAGGAGTTTTTATTGGCTATGGAGCAGAAACTAAGGGCTACATGATTTGGCTAATAAAAGAAGAAAAGTTGGTAATAAGCAGAGATGTTGTCTTTAATGAAGATGAGCTATACAAGGACTCTATTGCAGAAGAACAGAAACCTAAGGCTGGACAAAGAAATAAAGAAAGAAAATCTGAGAAAATGGTAACTTTTAGAGTGAATCTAGAGGAAATACTTGGTGAGGAAGATCATCTAAAGGGGATTGCTGGGTCAGGTAGAGCAAGTCCAAAGTATGTTCTAGAAGGTATAAATGAAGAAGATAGTCATTTAAACTCTGGAAATTCAGAAAGTGAGGAGACTAATTTGGATGACTACCTATTAGCTCGAGATAGGAAAAGAAGAAATATAAGACACCCCTCTAGGTTTGAAGAAGCAGACCTAGTTGCTTTTGCACAATCATGTTCAGAAAAAATCAAACTTGAAGAACTTAAAACCTACACAGAAGCAATGCAGAGCAAAGACAGAGAAAAATGGAGAAAAGCATCTGATGAGGAAATGGATTCCCTTATCAGAAATAACACATGGGTCCTAGTTGACAAACCTCATAATAAAAAGGTAATTGGATGCAAATGGCTATTCAAGTTAAAACCAGGCATACCGGGAATTGAAAAACCAAGATATAAAACCAGATTGGTTGCTAAGTGTTATGCTCAGGTTAAGGGAGTAGATTATAATGATATATATGCACCAGTAGTTAAACATGTTTCAATTAGGATACTCTTATCTACAGTTACTAATTGGGACATGGAACTAGAACATATGGATGTAAAAACTGCTTTCTTACACGGATTATTGCAAGAAGAAATCTACATGAATCAACTAGAAGGCTATGAGGTAAAAGGCAAAGAAGGAAAGGTTTGTTTACTCAAGAAATCTCTATATGGACTAAAGCAGTCATCGAGAGAATGAAATGCAAAGTTCAATGAGTTCATGTGCAAACAACATTTTCAGAAGAGTGAATATGATCCATGCATGTATTACAAAGGAAAAGCCGTTGATGATATGATATATCTTCTCTAATATGTAGATGATATGCTCATTACATCAACACAGAAACAACAGATTGTGACTCTAAAACAACTACTCAGCAAACAGTTCGAAATGAAAGACCTAGGACCAGCAAGGCGAATACTAGGTATGGACATTTTCAGAGATAGGAAATAGAGCATAATAAAGCTATCACAAGAAAGCTACATCAAGCAAATACTAAACACATTCAACATGAGTGATAGCAGATCAGTTTCTACACCCCTTGGGGTTCAGTTCAAGTTAAAGAGCATCTCAACAGGTGAAGAAGAAACTGAGACAGAGGGTATGGAAGACATACCTTATACAAGTGCAGTAGGAAGCTTGATGTATGCAATGGTCGGGTCTCATCCAGACCTCGCTCATTCCATTGGCATTGTTAGTCGGTACATGTCAAAACCGGGAAGAACACACTGGTTAGTGGTTAAATGGATAATGAGATATCTAACAGAAGCATCGAAGACCAGCCTAACATTCAAGAAAGACGCAGATTTCAGAATCAAAGGATAGTGTGATGCAGACTTTGCTTCAGACTTAGACAAACGAATATCAATTTCAGGGTATGTGTTTACAAAATGAAACAACACAATAAGTTGGAGATCAAGACTACAGAAAGTGGTAGCATTGTCAACAACAAAATCTGAGTACATAGCACTATCAGAAGCTAGCAGAGAAGCAGTGTGGATACAGGGAATATGCGATGAAATGAAATTATGTACAGGAACTGTGGAAATATACTGCGACTCACAAAGTGTGATCTACCTATCGAAGAACAGAATATGCAGTGAGAGAACAAAGCATATTCAGGTAAAGTTCAACTACATCAGAGAAGTGACAGAAGACAAAAGGGTCAAGGTCACCAAAATCCACACATCAATCAACCCAGCAGATATGTTTACAAAGGTCATACCTACGGAGAAGTTCAAAGGCTGCATGTAGTCTTTGAGAATGGAAGAAGCCTAAGAGGTGCTGCATGAGCTTCCGTCTGGTAAATCTAAAGATAGAAAGCTCAGATCTATTGAAACCTGCGTAGATTCAACAGAAAGAAAAAAAAAGGAGTTAGCTTCTACCACTAACTCAAGGTTAAAGCAAATCAGAGATTCGAGAGCATGAATCTATGGATTGAGAACAAGGTCCTAAGAGGTTTAACACTTACATGCAAGAAGATGAATAGTCGCGAAGGTTGTTAGTCGAGAGTTGTATCAACAAAAGTAAGAAGAACGGTCAGATCTAGTAGAGTAAAGGCAGAAAAAAAAAAAGAAAGTTTACTACTTTCTTCGTAAATCTGAGATATGTAGAAGAAGTAGAAATATTTTTTCTTACCGGTTTCATGTTGGTCGGACTTAGATCCTCCGTGGTTTCATCGCCAAGTTCATTGGAAAAAGAAAAAAAATTAGAAAAAACTGAACTGTCAGATCTGGTCATTTCTTGACCAAAAGGTAGTTGAGCCGTCGCTGGAGAGTAGCTGAGTTTCCCCATCGATCTTAAGCTTCTCTGGAAGAACATGGTACTTAAAGGAAGTAGAGCTTAGCTCTGGAAGTTTCAGAGCACCGAAATCACTCGCTACAAAGAAAGGAATAAGAAGAGACAAGAAGATGAGAGGAGAAGACGAGAGAGAATTCAAAGCGGCTAGGGTTTGACACTCGCAGGAAATGAAACGACAAAGGTGGAGTATGTTGGGTTTGTCGCAGCATTTATGGGCTGTGGGCCGAGCCAGCAGCCCATTGAGCAATTGATATGCTTAACGGGTCTAAGGCCAGCATCGGCCCAAGATTCTCTGTTGCTTGTTTCTCAGTTTGGGCCGAGCAAGGCCAGCATCGGCTCTTCCTTATGTAATCGGGTCTTTAATTTTGGGATTTCACCATTGTAGAACAGAGAGAAGCTTCTGTAACAAGAACAAGAGTATAATGGGTAAATAGATTCTGGATTAAGTTCTGAAGAGAGATGTACTCACTGATTTCTCAGTGAGGAACTCTATAACTCGTGTGTTCGACTTTCTTTTCTTTCGCAAAACAAACTCCAATCCAAATCAATCAACCTCAATTCTTAATCCGCATTGAAATTGAGCCTTAAAAGAGCCGATACTTTAACACAAATGGTAGTAGCTCAAAGTTCACTCCTCTGTAATCTATAGAGCTGTCTAGAAACCTTTCAGGGTTAAACTCATCTAGGTTTGTCCATAGTTTCGAATTGCGTGCAATCGAGTAAACATTGATCATGATCTGGGTTCTTGCCGAAATGTTGTAGCCTTGGATCTTGACGTGATATATTGTCTCTCTAGGAAGCAAAAGCGGAGCTGCTGTGATGAGCCCCGATCTAACGAACCGAACACGGACAATGAGATTGCCGAAGGACCCAGCTGCGAAACACGAAGTTCAGTCCGACCCCTGACCATTGACCCAGGAATCACCACTAGATCCAAGACGGCTGCTCAAAAGACGCAAGCCAAGTGCAACCTGTTCGTGACCGAGTTCCTAAAGTCGCATGATCCTCGATCATGCGATCAGTCTAGCCGCGACCCGATGGAGGTTATCCGTTCGGTCTTCACCATCTCAAGATGAAGACCTTAAGACGTTAAGGCAGCTGGGTACTCTTTTTCCCTCACCTTGGTTTTGTCCCAAGAGGTTTCCCAAGGGAGGTTTTAATGAGGCCGGACACTTAGCGCATGGACGCGCAACTTTCCTTGCCGCGTCCATCCTTATCCTTATCCTTTTCTAGCCGTTATGTTTCTAGCCGTTTTTAACTTTATGTACGGACCCTTTTCCGCGCTTTTGTTTTGGCCCACGTGTATTGGGCTTCCGCTCTTTTGTCTTTCCTATTTAAAGGACCCTTATGTAATGTTTTGAGGTTAGCTTCTTTGAATGAAAAATCGTTTTAACCCCTCGTTGCTTGAGACTCGCACCGAAACCCTTAGCCGCCCTTGAACCGGGTTCTCAACGGCTAAGCTGACCGTATCGTGAGGCGAGTCACTCCTCACGTGTCGTCATTCGTTCCATCTTATCACGATACCCTCTTTCCCCCTCGATTCTCTCTGTCGGAGTCCTCGGTTGCACCAAGTCCGAGGCTCTTAACCGTCCGCAACCTTTTTCCGTTTCTTTTTCCGACTTTTCCCCACTCTTTTCCCGTCAATGGCCAAACCCAGAATCCCACCGTGACTTGTGACGCATCAGTTTTTGGTATCAGAGCCGAAAATCCCCCACGGTTATGTCTTTCCTCTCATTTTCTTCTTTGCGTTCTATTTACTTTGCTTCGTGTGTACTTTGTTCATCGTCTTCGTTGAGGCAGTGGAAAAGGTCGCTCCTTTTCGTAGTTTCTTTTGTTATTTGAGCTGGCAAAGTTGAAACCCTGTTTCAGCTTTACCCCTTGTCGTTTCTATTCTGTTTCATTGCGGTTTTCGTTCGGATTTTTCTTCGGAGTTTTCTGAATTTCGTTTAAGTGTCGCCTTCGTGTTCGTGAGCTTTTGCTTTTTGTTCCTTGTTTTTCTGCGATTTGATTCGTAAAAAGTGTTTTCCTTTTGTGTCAAAGTTGTTAGTGGTGGCCTTGAAAACCATGTGTCGCCTTTTGAGGCAGCGACGGCAAAGTCATTTGTCGCCTAGCTCTCCGATTGGCGGCTTGGACTTTCTCTCTCCAATCATTGACCACCTTTTAGCTTTTGACCACATTCTCTTTCCAATCATTAGCTGTCAATTTTGAATTTCAAAACGATCCTTTTGTTTCAAATCTTATCCATTCATTCGTTTGTCTTTTTCCCGCAGGTAAGGACGCGCAGCCGCGAGTCGTACAGCCGCCCAACCCAGACGTGTACGGTCCAACCACCGTCCGTACCTTGCCGGCCGTACCACCGTCCGTACCTCGCCAACCGTACCCTTTTTCCGGCGACCCTCCGACGACCCCCCTGACTTTCCGGTACACCGGAAACTGTATGGCGTCCGTACCACTTTCCGTACATCGGAAATCCGTACAAGCCGTCCGTACCATGGCTGCCCAAGACCCGCCCATGGTCCCGCCTCCCCCACCCGAGCTCGGGACTATCCTACTGCACATCCAGACCTAGCCGGGCCAGATCGATGAGCACCTCAACCGGCTCGAGATCACTCGGCCCGTCGTCCCGCGGGTACCTCCACACCGCGAGCCACGGGTTCCTTTTCCTCCCGACCAGCCACCTGATCAAGGACAAGTTGAAGACTACTCAACCGAGGAAGATCCAGACTTCCCGAGGCGTAGACACACTCAGCGTGATGACCCTCGACCTATGGGTCCTAACCAAGTCGGACCCTCTTACAAGCTGTCCGTGCCCACCTTCGCGGGTAAAGTCGACCCGGAAGCCTATCTACAGTGGGAAGGTCGTATGGACAAGGTCTTCTCCTGCTACACTTACCCTGACCAGCGACAAGTGACCTTCGCCGCGGCCCAACTCACCGACCATGCCCTTACTTGGTGGGATCGGGACGTCGACGATCGGAGAAGAAATTATGAGCGACCCATATCTAATTGGGCCGTGATGAAAGCCCTTATGAGGAGGCGCTACATTCCTCAATACTACAGCCGCGACCTACAAAGACGTTTTAGAAGGCTCACCCAAGGTACAAAGGGCGTTGAAGAATATTTTGAGGAATTCGAGCACCTAAGAAATCGCCTGCAGCTCGAGGAAACTGAAGAAGCACTCATGGCTCAGTTTCTTGATGGTATGAATGAAAGGATCACTAGGAAGGTCGAACGCCAAACCTATAATGGTTTTGAAGAAATGTTACACCTAGCCGTCCAAGTGGAACAACAAATCAAGAGAAAGAATACGTTGGGCCCTCGGGCCAGAGGCCAAGGACTGCCGAGCTGTACCCCGAATGCATCCTCCTCCCAAGGCAATAGCCGCATGGTTGATAAGCCAAAGGTCGCTCACATCGAGTCTCGGTTCAAGCCTCACGAGAACAACTCCAATTCGCGGCCTGAGTCGCGCCCTCAGCCCGCCGATGCAAGGACTCGAGATATAGAGTGTTTCAAGTGCCAAGGACGCAGTCATTATGTGCGAGACTGCCCCAATCAGTGGAACATGACACTCACAGCAACATGGGATTATGAATCCCAAGACGAGGCCGACGACCTGCCAGTTCTGCCCAAAGAAGCCGAGGCGGAAGAGACCATAGCCGAACCTGAAATTAGAGAGCTTCTCATGATCCGACGTGTTCTTAGTGCCAGCCCAACACCAGAGGAATCCAACCAGCGTGACAACATCTTCCATACCCGATGCATGGTAAGCGGGAAGGTGTGCGGCTTGATCATAGACGGGGGCTCATGTACCAATGTCGCGAGCTCCTACATGGTCTAGAAACTTTCTCTCACAACCACACCCCACCCAAAACCCTATAGGCTTAAATGGTTGAATAACAAGTCGATGATTGATGTCTCCGAACAAGTTTTGGTTGCATTTAATGTTGGACCCTATAAGGACCAAGTCATATGCGATGTAGTGCCAATGCAAGCCAGCCACCTTCTATTGGGTCGGCCTTGGCAGTTTGATAAGAAAACATCCCACTGTGGTCACACGAATCAGTATCATTTCATTCATGATAAGAAACGTATGTGCCTTAGGCCTTTGACACCCGCACAAGTGAATGAATTGCAATCAAATATGACTGAGGATCCGGACCATAAAACGAATCTCTTGATTAATGTTGGAAGTGAGAGGAGGTCCCTTAGAGACTCCTCTTGTCATGTTTTATTAATGGTCTTTAAGGATTTGCTGTCCATAGATAAGGAAGACGCGTACATCCCGGAAGAAATCAAGGAGCTTATAGATCGCTTCCAAGACGTCTTCCCCGAGGAACTACCCCACGGCCTACCACCAATCCGAGGGATTGAGCACCAGATTGACCTCATACCAGGGGCCCAACTACCCAATCGAGCTGCTTATAGAGTTAACCCCACCGAGGCCAAAGAACTAGAGAAGTAGGTCGGAGACCTTATGAGGCAAGGATATGTGCGAGAGAGCCTCAGCCCTTGTGCAGTTCCGGTCCTTTTGGTGCCTAAGAAGGATGGGTCGTGGAGGATGTGTGTGGATTGCCGAGCTGTTATCAATATCACCGTCAAATATAGGCATCCCATACCGCGGCTCGATGACATGCTAGACGAGCTTAATGGAGCTAGCATTTTTACCAAGATCGATCTTAAGAGCGGGTACCATCAGGTCAGAATGAAGGAGGGTGACGAGTGGAAGACAGCCTTCAAAACCAAGCAGGGCCTCTACGAGTGGCTAGTCATGCCTTTCGGGCTGTCCAACGCCCCATCGACCTTCATGCGGCTTATGAACCACGTACTTCGAGCCTTTATCAATATATTTGTGGTGGTCTATTTTGATGATATCCTCATATATAGCCGCAATCTCGAGAATCATTTGAAACATATTCATGCTGTTTTGACAACAATTCGAGAAGAAAAGCTTTACGCTAACTTCAAGAAGTGTGTTTTTGGATCTAATGAGTTGGTCTTTCTAGGTTTTGTTGTAAGTGCGCAGGGACTTTCACGGCCTGGCCTGTTTTTACCAGCGGTTCGTTAAAGACTTTAGTACGATAGCCGCGCCACTCACAGCCATCACCAAGAAAAATGAGGATCTCACATGGGGACCAGCACAAGAGAACTCCTTCAGGGAACTTAAGAAGAGGCTGACCCAGGCTCCCCTCCTCGTCCTACCAGATTTCGAGAGGACTTTCGAAGTCAAGTGCGACGCGTCCGGCGTCGGCATAGGAGCGGTCCTAACCCAAGGAGGCAAGCCCGTGGCCTATTTCAGTGAGAAACTTCACGGTCCCACCCTGAACTACCCGACCTACGACAAGGAGCTCTATGCCTTGGTCCGAGCCATGGAAACTTGGCAGCACTATCTCCTCCCGCGGGAATTCGTGATTCATTCGGATCACGAGACCTTGAAGCATCTCCGCGGCCAAACCAATCTCAAAAGGAGGCACGCCAAGTGGCTGGAGTTCATTGAAGCCTTTCCTTATGTCATCAAATACAAGAAAGGCAAAGAAAATACAGTGGCCGATGCGCTATCTAGGAGACACACCTTAATCACGACGATGGAAGCAAGAATCCTAGGCTTTGAAGGCATCAAGGGAACTTATGAGACAGATCCAGAGTTCGGAGCCAGCTATAAGGAGCATGGAAAATGGGTATTCTCTCAATATTATATTTCTGATGGTTTCCTTTTCCGAGATCGCAGGTTGTGCATCCCGGCCGGCTCCATCCGGATACCTTTACTACAAGAGGCACATGGCGGCGGCCTCACCGGCCATTTTGGAGTTACTAAGACTCTGGAGGTCCTCAAGGAACACTTTTACTGGCCAAAGATGAAGCGCATGGTGGAAAAGTTTGTAGGCCGCTGCATCACGTGTCGAGCCGCTAAGTCCACACTGCGACCCCACGGGTTATATAAACCCCTTCCGATTCCAAATGGACCTTGGATTGATTTATCTATGGATTTTTTGCTTGAACTGCCTAATTGCTATTGCAAGGATGCCATTTTTGTGGTTGTTGACAGGTTTTCTAAGATGGCCCACTTCGTGCCGTGCAACAAGTTGACGGACGCCACCGCCCTAGCTAACTTGTTCTTTCGGGAAGTGGTCAGGCTACATGGTCTACCTCGTAGCATAGTGTCAGACCGAGACGCAAAGTTCCTCAGACATTTTTGGCAGACTCTATGGAGGAAAATGGGCACCAAACTCCTATACTCCACGTCGTGCCACCCGCAAACCGACGGCCAAACTGAAGTCGTGAACCGAACCATCGGGGCCCTAATCCGAACCACTGTCGCCAACAACCACGGGACTTGGCTCGAACTGTTAGCACTCATGGAGTTCGCCTACAACCAGTCGGTTCACTCCGCGACCAAGAAGTCCCCTTTCGAGGTCGCCTATGGTTTTAGACCGCTATTGCCTATGGACCTACTCCCTATACCATCTAATGAGATTGAATGCCAAGACGGAAAAGTAAAAGCCGAGTTGATCAAGAAGTTGCACACGGAAGTTCAATAAAATTTTGAAAGAAAGACGGAGCAATACGCCTATAAAGCCAACAAGCACCGCAAGGCTATGATCTTTAAGCCAGGCGACTGGGTGTGGCTACATCAAAGGCCAGAACGTTTTCCTCAGTACCGAAAAGACAAGCTCAGTCCAAGGGGAGACGGGCCGTTCCAAATCATCGAGAAAATCAATGATAACGCCTACCGCCTCGAACTCCCTGGTATGTATCGGACTTCAACCTCCTTTAATGTGGCTGATTTGGTACCATTTGATGTAGGTGATGACTACGACGTTCTGAGGTCAGAACATTCTTAAGAGGGAGGGAATGATGAGCCCCGATCTAACGGACCGAACACGGACAATGAGATTGCCGAAGGACCCAGCCGCGAAACACGAAGTTCAGTCCAACCCCCGACCATTGACCCAGGAATCACCACTAGATCCAAGACGGCTGCTCAAAAGACGCAAACCAAGTGCAACCTCTTCGTGACCGAGTTCCTAAAGTCGCATGATCCTCGATCATGCGATCAGTCCAGCCGCGACCCGATGGAGGTTATCCGTTTGGTCTTCACCATCTCAAGGTGAAGACCTTAAGACGTTAAGGCAGCTGGGTACTCTTTTTCCCTCACTTTGGTTTTGTCCCAAGTGGTTTCCCAAGGGAGGTTTTAATGAGGCCGGGCACTTAGCGCATGGACGCGCAACTTTCCTTGCCGTGTCCATCCTTATCCTTATCCTTTTCTAGCCGTTATGTTTCTAGCCGTTTTTAACTTTATGTACGGACCCTTTTCCGCGCTTTTGTTTTGGCCCACGTGTCTAGGGCTTCCGCTCTTTTGTCTTTCCTATTTAAAGGACCCTTATGTATTGTTTTGAGGTTAGCCTCTTTGAATGAAAAATCGTTTTAACCCCTCGCTGCATGAGATTCGCACCGAAACCCTTAACCGCCCTTGAACCGGGTTCTCGACGGCTAAGCTGACCGTATCGTGAGGCGAGTCACTCCTCACGTGTCGTCATTCGTTCCATCTTATCACGATACCCTCTTTCCCCCTCGATTCTCTCTGTCGGAGTCCTCGGTTGCACCAAGTCCGAGGCTCTTAACCGTCCGCAACCTTTTTCCGACTTTTCTCCACTCTTTTCCCGTCAATGGCCAAACCCAGAATCCCACCGTGACTTGTGACGCATCATGTTGGGTGTAACCTGAATATCTCCTTAACCATGAGCTTAAAGTAGTGAAGTTGGTTTAGATCTTGTTCTGTGATTCTCTCTTTCTTGCTCCCAAGTGTTGTCCAAATCTCGTCTTGAACTTTCTTCATCACTCTCTGGTTCCTGATTAGCTCTGTAATTCCCCATATCAAGGTCATTGCGCTTGTGTTTACTCCTGCAAGGAATATGTTCTGATACAACACAGATCGCGTTAGAAATATCTGGCCACTGCGAAATTAGTCTACAAATATGGTTTTGAGAAGATTACCGATATAACTCCTTTGAGATGATCTGTTGTGGGCTTAAAAGAATCGCTATTTTTCTCTTGCTTCTTCATCATATCGATCATCAAGTCAACTACATCTGGACTCTCAAGTACTGTTCTTTCAGGCCTTAGATGATCATCGAGAATATTTTGGAAGAAAGTGTCGAGTTTCGCGAAAACATTGTTCAATCTCTTGTTCTGACCTGAGATCCGGTCTACAAGCCAACCGATTCCTCCTGGGAAGAAATCAGAGAATGCAGAGCTTGCAAGAAACAACTCAGATTTATCAACAAGCTCAGGGATACTGTGCTCGTCGATGAACTCACACTTATGGATATCCTGTCCAAATGCAAGCCTACACACGATACTAGCTACTAATGTGAAAAGGGTCTTCTTCAGATTCACCTTGGATCGTGTTGAAGCCAATTCAGACAATTTCTTGACCAACAAGTCATTTTCTTCCTCTCTGATATACCTAAAAGAATGAAGCTTTTTCATGCTGAACAACTCAACCACAGAGAGTTTCCTCATCGCCTTCCATTCCTCACCGTATGGCGCAAAACCGATGTCTTTGAAGTTGCAAGAAAATGTTCTTCCGGAAACAGTCTCTGGTCGGCTACAACACTTAAGATCTTGAGTCTTTAGAACTTCCACGGCTGCTTCCTTCGATGTGATCAACACCATTGGCACGAGTCCGAACCGGAGATGCATCACGGGTCCATACTTTTGGGGAAAATCTCGAAGACATAAATGAAGCATTCCTTCGAGGTTGTGCATGTTTCCGATGATCGGAAGCTTCTTTGGCCGGAGGAAGTTTCCATTTCGGAGGTTGGATCGTCTTAAAAATGAACAAAGCTAAGAAAATGGGTAAGAGGTAGAGAAAGATCGACAACTTTTTTTCTTGTGTTTTCGAGTGGAGAACATAGTTTCCGATGAGTTATGTAGACAATTAAGTTATAATTTACTAATTAAAGATTAATGGTGTTGGTAATCGGACTACATTGCAACATCAAGCAATTAACTAGAACAAATTAAACAGGATCTCATGCAAATTCTGAATTACAATTAGATCTTAAGTTTAGAGTATACCTTGTTGTTTTGCAGCGAAATTAGTTGACAGAATCGAGATTCTATTAGCACTCCAAACGTAGTGCCTCTATCGGTATCCACACGCACACAAACTGGATCAGAAAGGGGATGCTAGTGCCGTTTGAGATCAAATCTCCTTCTCTTAGGGTTGATGTGTGGTGTGTCTTTTCTTTTTTCTTTTCTTTGTGTGGCGTGAACCTTTCTTTTTCTTTTATTTATCCTTTTATAACAAGACACAGAACCTAATCTCATTAGGTTTAGCAAGATGGGCTTAGGCTCAATTTAAACATAGTAAACTAAATCTCATTTAGTCTCGTCAATATGCTTAAGCCCAACACATAATAAAAGAAAACAATTATTCTTTTATGTGTGTTACGTACACATATATCTAATATATATGTCCCTAAATATAAATATACTTTGATCCAATTAGCTTAGGTGTGTGACCCTATATGATCATATAATATTAGTAATAGATTCTTAATCTATAGATTATAATTGGTTTCTAGCAAAACATTATAACCACCTAATATTATACGATATCGAATATTGATTATACGACTTCGTAAAAAGAAAGTACGAATGATTTCAGGACATTCCCCAACAATCTCCCACTTGTACTGGAATCATCTATTCCTATAATCCCTTTGCTTTTATATCTTGATCTCAGCATAAGGCAAGAAACAGTGTCATCCTTATTAAGCTAGATCATTTTATCTAACTCTAATTTATACTGATCAAACAAACGATTGACATTCACCTCGTTTGACTCTCTCTCTCTCTTTTTTTTTTTTTTTTTTTTTTTTTTTTTTTTTTTTTTTTAATCTCTCTCTATAGGAGGAGCAAATCTCATCTTGTTCCAACTATGTTTCTTTACAAAATTCATGAAGCACCCAATCAATACCTTTATAATCACCATTTACGGCTGACGTTTGATAAGATCAAAGTGAACCAATCCATAAGCAAGAAACTATAATGAACTCAGGTCAAAGGATTACACATTTCATGAGAATCTCTTATGACACTCATATAACAACCTTGTAGAGATCTCATTGTGGGTCAGTCCAATACTGTGTTCTATAATACATATCTATGTGATTGACTTTGATACAACATATCAAATGACTCCATGAAACTTAGTCATCACTCACCTCACATACTAGTCATTAACCAATATTAATGTCCCATGTTAATAACTTTGACTAGGGACTCCAATGATTTTACCATTTATATCTTATAGAGTTTCATGATCAAGTCACATACTTGATGATCTATAAAGTGAAAAATCATTGTGGGACTATTATTTATTTACTAACAGTTAGATAAATCTGAAACCATTTCATTAGTTCGAAAACATAACCAAATGTATGTAAACATGAACATCATATCATAAAACAAAAATATCTCCCACTAGAATCAAGATCACATCTTAAGAAATTTAATTCCTATAGCAGCAGTATGAGTCTCATGCTTAGGCCGTGGAAGAGGTTTGGTCAATGGATCAGCAACATTTGCATCCGTTGAAACTCTGCTAATCTTCACATCTCCTCTATCAACAATATCACGAATGAGATGATATCGCCTTTCAATGTGTTCAGATTTCTGGTGTGATCTTGGTTCTTTCGCCTGAGCAATGGCTCCATTGTTATCACAATAGAGATCCACATAGCAAGATATGCTAGGAACCACACCAAGTTCAGCAATGAACTTCTTAATCCATACAGCTTCCTTAGCCGCTTCGGAAGCAGCAATGTACTCAGCTTCGGTTTTAGAGTCTGCCACAGTGCTTTGCTTCGAACTTTTCCAGCTCACTGCGCCTCCATTAAGACAAAAGATAAATCCAGACTGTGATCGGAAATCATCTTTATCCGTCTGAAAGCTAGCATCAGTGTAACCACTCACAAAAAGCTCATCACTTCCTCCATAAACCAAGAATTTATCCTTAGTGTATCTTAAATACTTAAGGATGTTCTTGACTGCAGTCCAGTGACTTTCTTCCGGATCTTGTTGGTATCTACACGTCATGCTTAAAGCATACGCAACATCTGGACGAGTACAGAGCATGGCGTACATGATAGATCCTATAGCAGAAGCATAAGGGATTCTACTCATGCGTTCTCTCTCATCATGTGTCAAAGGACACTGTGTTTTGCTGAGAGTTACACCATGGGACATTGGTAGAAAACCTTTCTTGGAATCATGCATATTAAACCTATGTAAGATCTTATCAATATAAGTATCTTGGCATAGTCCAATAAGCCTGTTTGATCTATCTCTATAGATTCTTATTCCAAGAATATAAGAGGCTTCTCCCATGTCTTTCATTGAAAAACAACTTCCCAGCCAAGTCTTTATGGACTGAAGCAAAGGGATATTATTTCCAATGAGCAGTTGTCATCTACATACAACACTAAGAAAGCAACTGCGCTCCCACTAGTCTTCTTGTAAACGCACTATTCTTCTTCGTTTCTAATAAAGTCAAACGCTTTGACAGCTTCAATGAAACGAAGATTCCAACTCTGAGATGCTTGCTTCAAGCCATAAATTGAGCGTTGAAGTTTGCATACCTTCCCAGCATTTTCAGAAGATGTGAAACCTTCAGGTTGTGTCATGTACACATCCTCTTCCAGATTTCCATTAAGGAAAGCTGTTTTCACATCCATCTGCCAAATCTCATAATCATAATAAGCGGCAGTTGCTAGAAGAATCCGAATGGATTTAAGCATTGCGACTGGGGAATAGGTTTCATCATAGTCAATACCATGAATCTGCTTGTAACCTTTAGCCACCAATCTAGCTTTGTAAATTACTACATTACCATGCATGTTGGTTTTCTTCTTGAAAATCCATTTACACTCAATAGCTTTTGCGCTATCAGGTAAATCCACCAAAGTCCATACTTTGTTCACTTGCATAGAATCCATTTCAGATCCAGCGGCTTCTAGCCATTTTTCAGAGTCACTTCCCATCATTGCTTCCTCAAAAGACGTAGGTTCGTCACTTTCGATGAGCAATAGATCATAATCTGTCACCCATACACCAAATCTATTAGGTTCGTGACGAATCCTTTCGGACCTACGCACCTCAGGTTCCACAGGACTAGATTCTTTCATGATTCTTCGTAGATCTAGTTGATTATCTTCCTCATGAGTTAGAGTAATCTACTGTGTTTCTCAAACTTCTTCAAGTTGTACTTTACTCCCACTGTTTCTCTTAGAAAGAAATTCTCTTTCTAGAAAAACACCATTTCGAGCAACAAACACTTTGTTTTCGGAAGGGTTATAGAAATAATAACCTTTGGTTTCTTTAGGATAACCAACAAATTGGCACTTATCAGATTTGGGTCCAAGCTTATCAAAAAACATACGTTTAACATAAGCTTCACAACCCCAAATTTTTAGAAAATACAAGTTTGAAACATTTCCAGTCCACATCTCATATGGTGTCTTTTCAACTGATTTTGATGGACATCTGTTGAGCGTAAACGCAGACGTTTCTAGAGCATATCCTCAAAAGGAAAATGGAAGATCTGTATGACTCATCATTGATCGAACCATATCTAATAAAGTTTGATTCCTCCTCTCGGATACACCATTCATTTGTGGAGTTCCTGGTGGAGTGAGTTGTGAAACAATTCCACATTCTCTTAGATGATCATTAAACATTTGGCTCAAATATTCTCCACCTCTATCAGATCGAAGTGCTTTAATTGTCTTGCCAAGCTGATTTTGTACTTCATTCTGAAACTCCTTGAACTTTTCAAAAGATTCAGATTTATGCTTCATCAAGTAAACATAACCATATCTACTATAATCGTCGTAAATGTGATGAAGTACGAGTAGTTTCCTCTAGCATTTATACTCATTGGTCCACATACATCTATATGTATAAGTTCCAACAAGTCTTTGGCTCTTTCACTGTGACCAGTAAAAGAAGCTTTAGTCATTTTTCCTAATAAACAAGACTCACATTTCTCAAATGATTCAAAGTCAAATGAGTTCAAAAGTCCATCTCTATGAAGCTTTTGAATACATGTCTCATTTATATGGCCCAAACGACAATACCAAAGGTAAGTTTGATTTGTGTCATTTGACTTAAACCTTTTAGTATTAATGTTATAGATAAGCACACTTTGGTTTAGAATATAAAGCCCATTCTCCAATGAACTACTACCGAAAAAGACGTTACTACGATTAAATGAGCAACACTTGTCTCCAATCGCAAAACAAAATCCTTCTAAATCCAAACAAGGAATAGAAATAATATTTCTGCATATAGCAGGAACATAGTAGCAATTATTAAGTTCTGAAACCAAGCCTGAAGGCAAAGACAAGTGAAATGTTTCTACAGCTAATGCAGCAACTCTTGCTCCATTTCCAACACGCAGGTCCACTTGTCCTTTCTTCAAAGTTCTACTGTTGCTTAGGCCCTGCATATTTGTACAAATATGAGCACCACAGCCGGTATCCAATACCCAAGAGTTAGAACCAGAAGTAGTAACATTTACTTCTATAACATAAATACATGAAGACGATGTTTCGAAAGTCTTCTTCTTTTTCAGATCTTCCAGATACTTTTTACAATTTATTTTCCAATGCCCAGAGCCATTACAATAATGGCACTTATCAACTTCAGAAGGACCAGGATTAAACTTAGGAGCTCGGTCAGACTTGCTTGAATTCTCAATCAAGCTTGCCTTTCCTTTTCCTTTGTTTTTGCCTTGTTGCTTAAACTTTTTACCCTTTTGCATCAAAAGAACATGAGGGGTGTCCTTCTTAACATTGGGCTCAATAGTTTTGAGCATTCCATGCAGCTCAGTCAAAGTCTTTGTCAAGTTGTTCATGTTGTAATTCATGACAAACTGATCATAACTTGACGGCAATGACTGCAAAATGAGATCAGTGGCCAACTCTTGGCTTATTGGGCAGTCCAGTTTTGCCAGATTATCAATATAATCCATCATCTTAATGACATGATGGCTTACTGGACTATCCTTTGGCAGCTTACACTCAATGAGAGCCTTAACCGTTTGCTATCTCTCAGTTCGTGCTTGCTCCTGAAACATTCCTTTCAGGCTAGGTGATTATGTCAATTGGCGAATCCACGTTCTCATATTGCATTTGCAAGTCCGAATTCATGGTAGCCAACATAAGACAACACACATCGACCATATCACTGACATGCTACTCATAAGCATTTCTCTCTGCATGTGGAGCATTGGTCTTAGGTTTTTCACAGAGAACCTTTTCAAGGACATAGTCCTTTTTCTCTTGCTTGAGAACAATTCTCAAGTTTCGATACCATTCAAGGAAGTTCGACCCATTCAATTTGTCATTTTCAAGGACAGATCGCAATGAAAATGAACTGTGAGGAGTTGACATTGTTGTACACAAGATTAGTAAATATTAATATGATGTTCATTAGTACGAGAAATCTCAACAATTAAGAAAACTCACATTATATTCAAAACAATATTATCCTCAAAATGAATATAATGATCCAAGATCCATATTTCACTAGAATTCAGGTGAGCTTTGGCTCATCGCCTGAATAACTAGCTATTTAGGTAAACAACACCTTGTTAATTATATCTTATATAATTCTTGGTTGTTAGATAACATCTTATGTTAAATATAACCTATGCCTCTAAACCCCAAAACCGTTTTAATAGCTTAGTCAAGTAAACCAAACTTTTCATGTATAGAAACCGTTTCTATCTATCTTACTTATTTAATTGTAGACTCCTTGCTGAGCAAGCCAACCATACAACGAAACAAGTTTCAATAGTTGATTAGATTTGATAGGCATCAAGAATACTTGATATTTATTGAGGAATTAAATTTAATCCGATTAAAAAATTTTATTTAAGTTTTATATCTAATATAAACATTTAAATATAACTAACACATATCTTATATGTATTTAATTGGATTATAAATTACTAAACTAATTTTAAATTTAACTTAAAATATTTATTATCATATAATTAAATGATTAAATCAAATTCAAATCAAATTAAATCAAATCAAATTTTCAGTTATGATTTGATCATATCAAATCATAAACTCAAATGGAAAATTAACTTTTAATTTATTAAATTATAATCTTATTATAATTTATTTTATTTCCTTTAAAACAATTTCAAAATTCTATTCAAAATAAAATCTTGTACAAAAAATACAATCGATTAACAATATCATCAAGTTTGTTAACCAAAATTCAATAGATTAACAAAGTCAAACGTTGCGGCTTGTTATTAAGCGAATGACAATTGATAATAATGCAAGATTTTTGGATTGAAGGCTCATCAAGTTTGTTAACCAAAATTCAATAGATTAACAAAGTCAAACGTTGCGGCTTGTATTTTACAAGCGAATAACAATTGATAATAATGCAAGATTTTTGGATTGAAAGCTTAACAATCTTAAGCCAATCGCAATTACTTGTTGTTATCTTACGAACACTTAGCGAACATGATTAATCAATTACAAACATGAATCGAACGGAATGAATTATCTATATCAAAATATAGAATAAGCTAGATCCAATTTCAGAATTAAACATGTATGCTCTGATACCACTGTTGGTAATCGGACTAGATTGCAACATCAAGCAATTAACTAGAACAAATCAAACAAGATCTCATGCAAATTCTGAATTACAATTAGATCTTAAGTTTAAAGTATACCTTGTTGTTTTGCAGCGGAATTAGTTGACAGAATCGAGATTCTATTAGCACTCCAAACGTAGTACCTTTATCGGTATCCACACGCACACAAACTGGATCAGGAACGGGATGCTAGTGCCGTTTGAGATCAAATATCCTTCTCTTAGGGTTGATGTGTGGTGTGTCTTTTGTTTTTCATTTCTTTGTGTGGCGTGAACCATTTTTTTTTCTTTTATTTATCCTTTTATAACAATACACATAACCTAATCTCATTAGGTTTAGCAAGATGGGCTTAGGCTCAATTTAAACATAGTAAACTAAATCTCATTTAGTCTTGTCAATATGCTTAAGCCCAACACATAATAAAAGAAAACAATTATTCTTTTATGTGTGTTACGTACACATATATCTAATATATGTGTCCCTAAATATAAATATATTTTGATCCAATTTGTTTAGGTGTGTGACCCTATAGAATCATATAATATTAGTAATAGATTCTTATCTATAGATTATAATTGGTTTCTAGCAAAACATTATAACCATCTAATATTATACGATATCGAATATTCGATTATACGACTACGTAAAAAGAAAGTACGAATGATTTCAGGACATTCCCAACAAATGGTCCTTTTGCCTGAATCAGAAAACGTCTCCATCACTTGAAAAGAATACAATCGTTGATTAAGAGAAAATAATCTAAAGTTTATTTTAATTTGGTGCAGTTGAGCACAAATGGTCTCAAATTATAATAAAATGTAATTAAATGACTCCAGCTTAGATTATTTTTGGAACCTTATATATTTACCAACTATAGATACACTTGTCGTTAGGTAATCATGTGATAACATGTTATAAAAAACTTTATATATATTTTCAGATTTAATAATCAGATCTTATCATGGATGACTTTTCACCAACAATTTGACATATAAAAAGTTTGCCAACTTCTATGTTCTTCATTTTATATAAATGTTTTAAGACTATTATTTATATCTATTTAAGTAAAGTCATTATTCTTTAACAAAAAAAAAAACAAATTATTTCTATAGTGCAAATGCTAATTAAGTTGACTATTTAATAACATTTCACCTTATCCTTCATTGCTCATTAGATGTTGAAAGGAACCATTTTTAGTGGCGACGAACATGAACAAGATCAAGACCAACTTCATTGTGAGTAAGCATTTCGTTGGTTGCTTCTTTCTCCGGTAATCCCCAATCGAAGAAGTAAAGCAAATTCAACAGTCCCAATTCAACAAATGTGATTCCCATCATCATCCCTGGACAGATCCTCCTTCCGGATCCAAACGGTAACAGTTCAAAGTTTAGTCCTTTGTAATCTATGGAATTGTTTAGAAACCTGTCTGGGTTAAACTCATCTGGGTTGTCCCAGAGTATTGGATCGCGTGCGATTGCGTAGACATTGATCATGATCTGAGTCTTGGGGGGAATATCATAGTTTCGAATCTTGACTTGAGACAATGTTTCTCTCGGGAGCAAAACTGGAGCTGCTGGGTGTAATCT
>JAKUCM010005475.1:0-16753 GCA_023374145.1 Lepidium sativum | reverse complement strand
ATGTTGTTCACTTTCTTCCATGTTGCATCCGTGAAGCATGTGACACTCGCCATTCCTCTGTTATTTGTATTAGATTCCTCTGTGATCGCCTTCTTCTTGCTCAACATGAGATTGGGATTTTCCTCATTTCTCAGCATCTCGTTTTGGTTTGTTTATGATATCGATCTCTGGAATTATCCGCTTGTTAAACAGAAGATTTTTTCTCGATTTCCACATGTGCCAAATTACCCAAGCTCTAAATGCTCCTTGAGCAACCCCTACTGGCAGGAGGCAAAGGCTTGTTAGGGCTTTCTTCCGAGCTTCAGGGACATTTGTATCGGCTCGGAATAAATGGGATTGCATACGATACCATCTCCCATACTTTCTGCGCATAGCTGCAGTGGAAAAGGGCATGAAGAATTGTTTCTCATCCACCACATCTCTTTTGGGTTCAATCTGGATG
This sequence comes from Lepidium sativum, assembly GCA_023374145.1. Lineage (NCBI taxonomy): Eukaryota > Viridiplantae > Streptophyta > Magnoliopsida > Brassicales > Brassicaceae > Lepidium > Lepidium sativum. The sequence continues at coordinate 16,311 of JAKUCM010005475.1, read as the reverse complement.
TGTCTTGCTTCAAGTCGATCTCCAACTGGGTTGACATCTCTAAGACATTTCCATATGAACATATAGATCCTAGGTGAGGTTTTGACAGTCCATATTTTCTTAATCCAATTTGTTTGCTCTCTTGTCGAATCAGGTTGATCTCTATTCTTATATTCCATGGCAACAAAGTAGCCTGATTTTGTAAAATAGTTTCCACACTTCTCTTTAAGTCACACAACGTTATTTTCTTTGTTGTATGAAATTGGTTGGATACACTAAATATTTTCTGCATAAGCTGTAGTAAAGTGTTGATCTTTTCCATGTTCCAACGAGTATAGATTTTGTGGAATAACTCTGATACTGTTAAATTCATTATGGTTGTCATTGGCGGGACAAAGGGCGCAGAGATAAAGTCTGTTGGGATCCAATTTTGTTATCACGGTTTGGTTTTCTGTCCATTGCCTACGGCCAAACCTAGATGCCTTTTCAAGAGGTCTCTTCCCATTGCAATCCCCCTCCATCCGTGAGAAGCATTACATGGGACTGAGCTCTCTAAAAAATTTGTCTCTGAAATATTTTCCTTTCAAGAGTCGAGATACCAGAGAGATAGGATTCCTGAGTATACACCAACTAAGTTTACCAAGCATAGCTTGGTTGAAACATTCCATATCTCTCACCCATAAGCCGCCATTCTTTCTTGAATTTGTAAGCTTATCCCAGGCTATCCAAGCCATATTCCTTGCAGCATTAGCATTATTATTGTCCCACTAGAACCTAGTTAATATGGATTTAAATCATTTGCATAATAAAACACGTAATGCAAAGCAGGACATTGCGTATGACGGGATTACTGCCACGATGCTCCTGAGGAGTACAAGTTTTCCAGTCGGTGATATAAAGCAGGAGGCCTATCTTGTTGTTCTTTGTCAAATCTTATCTAAGATGGATGCAACCAACTCCCTTTTCCGTGTTCCGAATTGCTCCGATAATCCTAAATAGTTCCCAACCCATCCTTTTTGCTCAATACCCCGTTGTTTTTTTTTGCTGCTCATAGACTTTGCGGTGATTTTCTAGAGAAGGTGATATATGACTTCCTTTCATTGATTTGTTGTCCTGAGACTTGTGCATATTGCTTTTAGATGTTGGTCAGCGTTTTAACGCGTCTTTGGTTGGTGTGTAGGAAGAACATGACATCGTCTGCAAAGAGCAAATGGTTTATCTGGGGATTGCGTCTTACTATTTTAATTCCAAGTTACCAGCCTCCTGTTCTTTTCTACATAGTCCCGATAACACTTCTCTGCATAGGATGAAGAGGTAAATTGAGAGAGGATCACCTTGCCCCAGTCCCTGTTGCAGATATATCTTTCCTTTAGGTGCACCATTTAGCAACACAAAATACAAAATTGTTGTAATGCATTGCATTATCCACCTTATCTATTTTTCAGGAAACCCAAACCGTCTTAGTATTTCCTCAATGAACTGCAACTCTAGTCGATCATATGCTTTACTCATATCGTTCATGATAGCCATTGAGCAATGCTTGGTAACTATAGAACCTTTAGATTGTGTAGAATTTGATTAACACATTATCGCTTATAGCTCTATTTGCAACAAAGGCTGACTGATTTTCTGCCACTAGCTTTGGGAGGAAAGGTTTCAATCGTCTAGTGAGGAGCTTAGATATTACCTTGTAATAGACATTACATAGTGCAATGGATCAATATTCCTCAACCGTTCTAGGTCCTTTCACCTTTGGAATAAGTTTGATAAATGTATGATTTATGGTGCTTGGTAAATTTCTCGTCTGAAAAAAGCTCTTGATCTCTTGTATTAAAGTTGGTCCAACGATCTTCCAATTCTCTTAGAAAAAACAAGCAGAGAACCCATCAGGGCATGGGGCTCTGTCTCTATGAATAGAAAACAAGGCTTGTTTAATTTTTAAATTTGTTGAATTGGCTGTAATCTTCTCGTTATCATCTGGGGAGAGCCTTGCTTCAATTGCTTCTTTAATTGTATTGGTACACGAGTGAGTAGAGCTTGTAAATATCTCTATAAAATATTATGTCTGAGTGTGCCATCATCAATCCACTCAAAGCTACGTAACTGGTGTTATTTCACCCTTACTCATGCAGAGGGGACAACAAGGAGCAAGGAGAAACACAATCTGCAATAGTTTGGAAAGATTGTGGCTAGGAAGCCTCCTTTTCCCATTAGAGAGGAAATCTCAAGTGTAAGTCTAACAAGGAGATCATCACTGGTATGTGAAGAGCTTAGTAATACTGATCAGCCATTGCCTCAACAAATAGTAGCAGAGACACTTGGTGAAATACATGAATATATGGATCAATATGCAAATTGCACAGATCCACATGAAAGAACGTCTTAGGAGAGGTAATGCTTCATGATTGATATTCATAAATGCTGAAAAATGGCAGCTGACTTGGTTGAACAAGTCCAAAAAAGAACAAGGAACCCTGGTCCACCTCAGGCAACAAAAAATGCCAGTTTTTGCCTGTTATGGGCACTAATATACACAGGGAAGAACCAAAGAGTTAGCCTCCTAGTGAAACAATCTCAGTATTAGCCCGCCTTGGGCCAAATGTAACGACTATTGAAATATTATTGTTTATTTTGAGGTTCTTAAGTATTAAAATATTATTGTTTTTGTAAAATTTATTTTTTGTTTAAATTTTCTTTTTTTATAAAGAATGGTTCAATGACATAAAGTCATGTGTATATTATGGTTTCTTATCTAAGAAACCAAGGTTCTTATTTTCATTTTTTAAGAACTCATCACTCTCTCTTTCACTTACTTTTCTAATTCTTTTCATTTTTTTAATGCTAAAAGACTTGGTTAGTATCTCTATTGGAGGTGGTGTAAGATTTGATATTTGCAAAAATTGTAATGAAGGCAAAACATTTGAATTTGATTTAAGTTTTGATATTAAAATAATTAAATTATTTACATACAAATTTGGATTTTAGTATAATGTTTTGTAAAATGAGATACTTTTAAAGATTGTAATGAAAGCAAAACATTTGGATTTAATATAAGTTTCATAGAACTTCTAAGTTTGGATTCTTGTTAGACTGAGAAACTTGTGAATCTCAAAAAAGCTTCTAAATTTGAACAAAAAAATGTGAAATTTCAAAGAAAGATTATAAAATTGATTAATTCAAATTCACGAGAGAAAAAACAGGAGAAAAGAAGAGAGAGAGAGAAAGAACTCACTTGAGCAATGCGAAACCATTCATAAGAATCGAATAAGCAGCAGTTAAGATAACTTGAAGAAAGCTAGTGGCTGCTTTAACCGAACCATTAAACCGGATTCCAGGAGTGGGACTAACGTCGGCTACACCGTGAAGAGCTTACTGTCACCATTCATACGCCGGAATTCCAAGCCAAGGGATTCCAGGAGCTGAATTCACCAACTGTGAGATCTTTTCATCTGTGGTTAACCTCGAGACGAGATCGTGTGCTCGTTGGTTAATTGGGAGATCAGTGCGACAGAACTTGAAGAGTTTTGTGGTGGGATTTGAAGAATCGCATGAATGTGGTGGAGATGAAGACGGAGGAGCTCATTCCACGCCGTGAAAGATGAACAGAAAGTTAACAAAAAGAAGAAGAAGAAGAAGAAGAAGAAGAAGAAGAAAGCATTTCGCCATGGCTTTGAAATGCGGTAAAGAGATTGAGAAACTGAATGAGTGTGAGAGTGACAGAGTCTGCTTAATAAACTCTCCAGACTCCATGTCTCTTGTGCAATGACGTAAATACACTTTTAATATTTTAATTATGAGCCTAAGCCCAATAAAGCTTCCTAAGCCCAGTAAGGACTTTAGTCTATTGTTTAGCCCCTTTGACCCATTAATATGTTTGGTAAATATTTTAAGAATTGTTTTAACGTAAAATTAACCGTCCAACCAACCAGAATAAGTGAAAATGGATAACAATATATATTACAAACTTATACATATCGTTTTGAGCCAAATGTCGTTATCTTTAAACTACAGTTAATGTAAATGTCATCAATCTCCATTCACGTAATTAGATCTGACTATAGATAAAACTGTCGATTTGACTAATATACACGCTAAAAAAGTCAAATTTTATCATTATTTTTGGTATATACAAACCAAAATCCTCGTTTATTGCCACGTGGACAAGCCTTTGCGAGAAATGTGAGTGACATGTGTCAAGTCTAGTAAAAGAGTACGTGTCTTCATGAGGACATGACCGCTTAATAAGTTAAATTGTGTGATTTGACGAAATTGCCCATCAAGAGACAGTGAGATGTCGTAGAATTCGATAGCCACGTTACAATTTGATTGAATATTTCGTCGTTGTTATTAAATTAATGCTCCAGTGAGTCCTCTAATCTTTTTCTCATTAAAAATTCAGATATTTTCTATTATTACATAATGTCGTAATTCGTAACACTGTTGATAATGTTAATAAGTGAACACATGTTGATGTTACACTCAATTTTAGAAAATCTTTTTGGCAGCAATTTTTACTCTTCTTACATTGAGGTCTCGAGTCCTAGATCAACGTCCATGTTTCCGTTACTGTCGTTATTTTGTTAATGTTCTTCGATAGTTTGATTTGACTGTTCCGGTTAGGTCCGAAGAGTCCTGAGTTCAACGCGGATTTAAAAGCTTTATAGATCCAGTGGTTGGTCTTAAACCGGTCCCACCGAAACCTTCTCTCATTCCTCCACCGTTCTAAAGAAGGTGTCTCCTTTAACTCCTTCCCACCGTTTTCTCGCTAACCACACAAAGCTTCTCTGTTCCTTCTTTCACATAAAGATACGATTTTTATTGCTCTTTCCGTTGGTTCTCAACTTCTGAAGCAGGTTTGTTCTGTTTGGTTCTTTGTTTCCCTCTTTCTCGATTCTGTTTATTCGTTTTATATCTGTTTCTCCACTGATTTCACCAGGGTTTAAAGATGGAGGCTTTTGACAACTCTGATCTCGAATACCTTGTTGATGACTTCTACGGTGTTTCTGATTTTGACGACGATGAACCATTTGGAGAAGTTGATTCCATGACTGAAACTGATTCTGACTCCCAATTCGAACCGGTACGTTACTTTGTTCTCCTCTAATTTAGGAAATTGATGTGATCAGTGAATAATAAACGTATTAATGTTGATTCCATTAGAATCGGAGGAACACTGATACGTCAGCTTTAGAAGCTAGGAATGGAAAAGACATTCAAGGGATTCCATGGGAGAGACTGAATTACACGAGAGGTAGATATCGTGAGAAGAGACTGCTACACTATAAAAACTTTGAGAGCCTCTTTCATTCTCGACAAGAGCTTCATAAGGTTTGTCTGCAACAATCCTACCAGCCTTCTGATTTTAAATTGAAATCTTTTATGACTTTCTGTTTGCATCTTTCTTATGATTTATGGTACTTGTCGCTGACAGGAATGCTTGCAAGTTGAAAAAGGAAAAAACTTTTATGACTTTCAATTCAACACGAGGCTTGTCAAGTCCACAATAGTCCATTTTCAGGTAGAATGACTTTGCTTAATTATGTTTGCAATTTGTGGAATACTCTGTTGTACCTGATGTTTAGAGTAATATAGGTTTTTCTATGTTTTATTATTTATCATTACTACTCTCTGTTGTTCAGCTTTTCGTTCAGTAATCGAGTCTGCAATTTCAAAACAGTATTACGAACCTTGGCTTTTTTTTATAGCTTTCAATCATGGTGTTTTCATTGCCTCCTCCTGTTTTCGTATGTTGACCATTGTTCCCACCCTCAGCTCTGCAGCTCTGGGGTTCTGATTCACACAAAGTCCTTTTCTTTTGTGGATAATCTTTCAAGGCTGTTTAATTTTAACCTCCTCGTTCCTAACTTCTCGAATTATAATAATTTAGATTCAATGTTTACTCAGGTACAAGACTGTGTGAGGTTCTAACCGATAAAAATAAAAGTGTCATGATATGTCAAAGCAACTTGTTAATAACAGCATACACATTCATACGTCCACGAAATCATAGTCATGGAGTTTTCTAAGTTCTCTTGCAACTTCGCATTAGTGTTTCTCAGTGTCCATAGTTAGACCATCTGTGTTCATTATCAACAAACAGGGAACTACAGAGAAGACTTGTCATTACCTCTGTCTGCATATATTGAGAAACAGTTACTATATGCCTTAACCTTTCTTAAGCAGGTCTGGAGAGCAGCTGGCGCCCTAAGGAAACCTTTGTTACTATGGTATGATAAGAAATATTTTGCCCATGTACAAGGACTGTCTTAACTTTGTCATCATTCTTTCGTGCAGGGAATCTTTTCTTTGAGCTTACATATAAGGACTTATACATGATCTGCATCTTTCTTGCTACAATGCTCTTGTGCTTATTAGTCTTTTTGCTGGTCTTGGTCTTTGTTATGTTTAACTTAAATATACTCTAAAATTTTGGGTTTTGGCTTTAACTCCTGCTTGTGTCATCCACCCATGAGCCTGTGAGTGAAGTTCACATCTGATGACTGGAAGTTTGGGTTCTGCTTCCTTCTTGGCTTGTGTATTGTGTGAGAAGTTGCATAATCTGTTTTATTTTTCTTTTTCTTCCTTTTTCTTGCTTTTGATTTTGTTTAAGATGACCAGTTGTGCCTTTGTACGTGAATCCTAATCTCTATGGACTCATTATTTCAGCTGAGGAACTTGGTATGGGCAACATCAAAGCATGATGTGTATTTCATGAACAACTATTCACTCATGCATTGGTCATCTTTGCTGCAAAGGAGCAAAGAAGTAGTTAATATGGCAAAAGCTGTTGTTCCTACAATGGTGAGCAATCTTACTCGGTTTTTGTATCACTTGAACCCCGGAATTCAACTAAATTTAAAGTTTGGTAATTTCAATCTGCAGAAGCAGCCTGATTTGTTGTCGCAATCTCTGTCAAGGATCCAGATAAGCACAATGGCAGTTAAAGGTGATTTGTTAGTTGCTGGAGGGCTCCAAGGGGAGCTTGTATGTAAGGTATATGAGTTTACAAACACACTCACTCCATGTTCTACAAAATGATTGTTATAATGTTCTTATATATTTGGATTCTAAATTGATTACAGAGAATCAATGAACCTGGAGTTGCTTTCTGCACAAAACTAACGTCAGCTGATAACGACATCACGAATTCAGTCGACATCTTCAATGGACCAAGGTAATTAAACAACACTAAACAAGCATTTGTTGAAGCAACAAGATACCAGAAATTCTAATTCCTAAGTCCATTGTAGTGGCTCGTTAAAGGTTATGATCGCAAACAATGACTGCACCATTCGGCTATTTGATGCCACAAACTTCACCTTCCTCAACAGTTTCACCTTTGATTGGTCTGTCAATGTAAGTGTATTTCTCCATGTCTTTCTTAACTAATACTGCTAATTCTTATACGTGTTTTATATTCACTTTGTGCGCGTCTTTGTTTGTAGAACATCTCCACAAGTCCAGATGGTAAGTTAGTGGCTGTTCTTGGGGACAGTCCAAAGTGTTTACTAGCCGATACTGGATCTGGAAAAGTAATCCATGGACTTGAAGGCCATCTAGACTACTCGTTTTCATCAGCATGGCATCCAAACGGTCAAATCTTAGCCACAGGTAACCAAGACACAACTTGCAGGCTATGGGACATCAGGAACCTTTCTCAGTCACTCAAAGTTTTAAAAGGAAACATGGGAGCCATTAGAGCTTTGAGGTTCACGTCTGATGGAAGTTTTTTAGCTATGGCTGAGCCAGCTGACTTTGTACACATCTTGGACACAGAAGCTGGTTACACTTATTGTCAAGAAATCGATCTGTTTGGAGAAATAGCAGGAATCACGTTTAGTCCCGACACAGAAGCACTCTTTGTTGGTGTAGCTGATCGTACTTATGGTAGCTTGTTGGAGTTCAACAGGAAACGAAACAACTTGTATCTTGACTCCATTTTCTGATCTGAATCATGTTTGGCTTGTTATATAAAGTAGTGTGGCTTTGGGAGTGGTTAAAGTCGTTTTTGTTTGACTTTCCCTTTGTTTGACCTAGGCCTCGGTTTAATTTTGGGCCGGCATATAGTTATTGGGCTTTTACAGAAATAGCCCACTGAAGACATAGATGGTATAAAGTGATTTTGATTTTTCCTTACATGAAACAAAAAAACAACTGTTTAAGGATTTGTCATGTGTGAGCCACTGAATCAAATATATGTTAAAGCTTTAAGAAACATTCCTTCGCTACATCTAATTTTCTCCTTATTAAGGAAAATAAAAAAAATTAGATTTTATATTCTTTAATTTTTTTCCTTTTCTTTAAAACCTGTCATATTAAAATTGCTTTCTGATATTTTTGTTTTTTATGGAATTGCAGTGGTTTTGCAATTCAAATTGGAAACTATGTGCTATTGAAAAGACAGAATCTAATATAATCCAAAAATATGTACTAATTTAGGATCTCTAGTTATAAAATAAAAACTTGTACTCTTGTAATAATAATAAAATATATTATTAAAAAATGGACCATATGTCATGTTATGCACGAAATCACGCGAAAACGGTAAAACCAAAGAAGAAGAAAAAGCTATATTTGAGGAACAAAATCTGACAAGACAATTTACCTAAAATTCACATGCCATTCGTTCATCTTCCTCATAAAAGGACATCCAACTGCTCTGAAAACGACGCCAATTTCCTCTTTTTATTATAATTCAGTCGATAAGAAAAAACTAAAATTTAGTTTTCATTGTGTCCCGAAATTTTCAAGTTATCAATATTTTTTCATATAATACCTTTTAAATGTGTTGACTAATATTAAAAGAACAAAATATTAATTTGATAAACGAGTTGAAATGTAAATTGTCGTATGTAAAGAAAAATCAGATATTTGAGGCACAGACATAAGTGGAGTGAGCTTGGGTTACAGTTCACGATGACCACACAGTTTAGTTAAGATTAATCTGAGCCATTAATTATGAACACGTTGCAGTTCATACGTAAAGTGTCGTTAGATTAGAAAAAGTCATAAAACGGCACAACGTTGTGGTGGAAACCGCGTGAAGTGTTGCTTTTAAAAAGAAAAACTTTTCAAAGTAACGAAACGATTAGACAGACACGCGCAATCCATGCCATTCATCTTATTGGCTTATTCTTCCTTTTTCCGATTTTTTAAAAACAATTCTAAATTAAACATGTTTTTTTGTTGTTGTTGAAAAGTTTACATTTATGTTTTAAAGTTTGAGGTCGATTCTCTTTTTCTTTTAGCTATTATTTCCGTGTATTACGTGTTAGATTTTTTTTATTATAAAGAATAATTAAACACAAAATTTATAATCTTATATTTTTAGGATTCGAAAGTTTTCTCTTAGTTCGAGGCATCAAAGAAAACGGGATAAGTAATCACACATATAGATCATGGTTAGTTAAAAAAATTAGATTTATTTTCTTAATCTATATAATGGGACGGGAATTTCGAGAATCAGGAACGGTACAAAAATTTGAGACTAAAAATTCACTTCTCGATCATTCTCAAAGTTTTACTAAATCAAAAAATTATGATACACATACGGAAAATAGTTTAGGAAATACATAACCCAAAAATTAAGAGAATTATTACAAATTATATAACTAATATAACAAAAATAACAACGTATATAAGATATATAAATATTTAAAATACAAAAAAATATAAAATTATAGTGTCTAAATTTGCAGTTAAATTACCAACACTACATGTTTTACCAAAATACTAATATATCCATATTAAATAATTTGTATTCATTGTAAAGTTATGAAAACTTAAATCAAATATAATTATGGCTTCATTTTAATTATTTTAAATATATTTAACATTTGAATCTAATATATTTTAACGTAAACAAATACATAACAGGAGTTTAGAGAATTTCCGAACTCATTCTAGACATTTTCTCATACATGTTTGGATATTATTTTTAGAATTGAACGAAAAATAAAAATTTCTTATTTTCAAAAAGTATGAGAATTACTGTAAAAAATAAACGAAAATTCTGATATACCCAAGATTGTCTTTTCTTATTTATTGAGAAAATTAGGTAGCCTGAATACTTTCATTGGTAAAAAGAAAGAAATGGTTTCTATCTGCTTTAATTGACAAATATTTGTCGAAAGATTATACCAATAATTGTCAAAATATTATGTTCTAAATCATTTTGTAATTTTCTTTCCCGTCTAAATCATTTTGTCTTTACGTATGAAATATGATGTATCGTAAATTGTTTTTTTTAGGGGCATCTAATACTATTATTAAGTGTTAAAATAATATTATTTGATCCTCTAAAATGCCAGGAATACATTGCATCTTTTCGTAAAATTTGGATATGGTTTTGAGGTAAATATGAAGCGAACGTGGGAATATCATATTCAAGAAATGGTATATTCTCAGATTTTTTCAAGTAGCAAAATTTAATAATAGTTTTATAAAAAGAAAAATATCGTTTGGAGGATACCTTTATGCAGTTGAAATTTTCATGTCCATGTGAATTTTGTGTAGAGCCAATTTCATTATTTGTAAGTTCATCACAAGGATTCTTAACTCTTTCAATATATGTAAAGTCATATATTCCGTTAACCCTATATATATCAAACAAATTGAACAATAAAAAAATTCTTTCCATATATATCTATATATATACATATATACAATCGGATTACTTTGACTTTGTGTGTTACACATTTAATCGTTTGCAAATGTTTGTAATATCCTTGACAAATTAAGTTGTTCGCCTAAATCTGGTATCGTGTTTCGACCCCTAGAAAATTTAAAATAATTTTACATAATGGATTTTAGACTATTGAATACTATTTCTGTTGCTTTAAAAAAATCAATTTCAGAAAATTGTATTATCTTTATATAATATTGTTTAAGTTTTAGGGAATTGATTATAGATGAAAATAAATGATTTCATGTATTTAACTATATATAAATGAGTAAACTATTGGCCAATTAAACTATACCTTAAGCATGCATGCTTACTTAATTGTTGCTTAACATCTAAGCTCATAATTTAAGTTTTGTAACAAAAACAACTTGACCATTGGCTTTACATATATCAGGCAGATTCGCCGGTATTTTCCGCCGTCGCCGCAAAAGGCTGACGTGTACAACGGGCACGTGATTCCCACATGCGTCCCTTACTTCGGACTCTTTTTTATATATACAAACAAAAACAACTTTTGATCTAACACTCTTCTATTTTTTTATATGCAAGTGGTATTTCATTCTGGTTACCAAGTTGGAATTATCTTTCTAAGGTTTATGTTATAAGCATGAGCTTGGTTATAATGCAAGTAAATAAAAACTAACTGTCCAGACATTGTACATATTGGATTTTTCGATTGCTTAAAGAAGATAAATAAGTATAAGTGTATATATATTGTTGTATATTAATTTTCTCCCTACTGCAACTTTTTTATAGTATCGAGTATAATTTGAGAAAATTTGATAAATTTCACGAATATAAATTATCTTAAACTTTTATATTTAAATATAATAACATTTTTGATATTTATTAGCGAAAAAAGTAGAATCATATATAGCCGACTAACCTATAACTAATGTTACAAATTTCTAGCCCAAATCAAATTTGAACTTATATAAGATTTGGTGTAATTATTTAGAAAGCATGATAACAATTATTGCATATTTGTCGAGTTAGTTGAACTAATCATATATTACCCGAAGTTTCTACATAAAATACATTCAAAAGTTTAATTATGAAAATTTTGAAGAATAATTTATAAGAATATTTCTTTATCTTGAATCGAGATTTATAATTAAATTAAAGGTTTGACATTTAGCGATTAAATCGACTTTTTGGTGGTAAATGCGGCTAAAAAAAATACAACTAGATAAGATGGCGAAAGGTTTCGGAATTTAACTAAAATATTAGGGTTTATAATATGGTAATGATAATGGTGGAGTTCTCAGCCAATCCATATCTAAAACCTCTAGAGAGTTCTATTAAATTTTGTAACAATTGTCGACTAAATTCTAAACTACCCATTATTATTATCTTTAGTTGATAATTGCGCGACAAACAACAACTTTAATAAATCATAAATAGTGATGTACAACATCATTATCGGCTTCTTAGGATATTTTTCTTTATTCTAGATATTATTTTTTATAAACTGTTGACATTAGAATTTTGCACCACATCTTTGGCTAATTCATTGAAAATTTATAAACTAAGTAGTAGTAGTTCGGTGACATGAGCGGATTAAAGCAAAACGTAAGCACATGTGTTTAAAAGTTGAAATTGTTATTGTTTGGTTAGACGAATATGAAATATAATAATTTTATTTAAAAACATTGAACTAAACTAATTGTTGGTAATATCATTCCAAAAATTAGTAAGGTTTCATCCTAAACATTTCCGATGAACAAAAAAACAATCTATAATAATAATTATATCATATACAATTATATAACTACATCAATTAAAAAGTACAAAATTAGACATTTAACCACTCCTAGTCAATTTTTATATGTATACATATATATATATATATATATATCTTAGTAATTTACGTTATTACTTATGAAATTTATGGTTTCTATACTATACATAGCTTACTGAAATTATACACATGTTTTCAATTTGAAATAGTATCAAAAAAGTTTCAATTCAATTACAATATCTCTATCTTTATCTCCACTAATATATAAAACGATGAGGAGGAAGTAGGTGAACCATTAATAAATATATCACAACTGTTTTGGAAACATCTCTGTGCCACTCACCTTCTTATTCTTATCTCTTATCTTTCATTATTTCTAGCCATATTCTTGTTTTGTAAAAGCACCTAAAAACTTATCAAAAAGTTAGCCCCAAAAAGAAAAAAAAAACTTATCAGAAAGTAATAAAAGATCAGATAATAGAGTTGAAAAAAATGAACAAAATTTTCAAATCCAAGACATATCATGTTTATAGTAGATCAGTATTTAAGGTTATGGTAATATTCTTGTTTTTATATATTGTCATAAACTATAATAATGAAACATTGGGCGAACAATTATTGATTAGTCACACAGTTTAATTAAGAAAAACTTAACTCTAATTCATGCAAACCAATGCATATATATAATATTAGTGAAGAATATACAGGTGTAATTAAAATACTCATTTGACATTATTTATTCACCGACACAAACCAAACTTTCACATATGTATACCAAGGAGGAAATTTCGTTTATAAAAAGTAAATGATTTTCAGTTAATATAATAATATTATATAAAACTAAATAATTTTGTAATTTTAGACTTGGTTAATCATAGTTATGTTTTTTTTTACTTAAGAAACAAAGGTCTTGTTCGTTTGCTGGTTGTTGATAATCGTGACCGCGACCAAAACATGTTTGTTTTGTAGTCGTTGATTCAGCGACCAACGATTGCATTTTTTGATTGCTGTTTAAAAAAGCGATTTGCAGCGACTAAAATTCAAAATTACTAATTTACCTCTATTTTTTAGTAAATTCACAAAAAGAACCCAACGATTAGTCGCTGGTCGCACGACCACTAAACGAACAACACAAAGGCTGATCGCAGCGACTGTCAAACGAACAAAAGAATTTTTGGTCACAATCGCAATCGCAATTGCCAGCGACCAGCAAACGAACAAGGCCAAAATCTCAATAAAATTAAGATATGATGATCTGTTTAAATGGAGTTTTTTGTTTGATCATTTGTGTCCAAAACTATTATATTCTTGAAAACATTACTGAGAATTAAGATGTTCTTTTTTTTTACAATAAAAACCAAATAAAAGAGAGGAGTAATAAAATAGGAGCGAAGAAAAAAAACACAAATAAGCAAAATGGTGTCTGAAGACTCTGAACTGTGAAGTGTGAACACAGACCGGATCGGTCAACAAAATCAGGTATGACTATTTACTCCACAAAGCACAAATTATATGAGGACACGTGTTAAACCGCTTCACTGCTCATATCACACGTGTCATGCAATCATTCGCTGCATGTCACCTTCTTACCGGCTCGCAGTTTACCTCACTCATATCATATAAAATTATTAGCCTCCTAACTAGACGAAATGTGTAACAAAATGAAATGTGTAATTACAAAATATATTTTTTGTAAAAATTTCGTAGGTGTTTATATTTATTTTGAAAAAGAACACTATTAAACATATGAACACAATCTATTTTTAGAACATTCATTAACATTGTATTTTAATTACTATATACTCTTTGAAATTTCCTAAATAACTCTTAGATTATATACGAAAATTATATATAGAGTATATAATTATGGTTCTTGATCAAATATTAAAAATTAATGTGGAATTTTGTAACCAAATAAAGAAAAAAAATGGAGGAGTTGACATTAGAGAGTAGTGACCAATTAACCTTACAGTCAAAAAGGAAAAAAAAATAACGTAACTTACACTAAATAAACTGAAATAAAAAAGAACTTGAAAATAAAAACTTAAAAATATGGAGTAGTAAAGCTGATAAAGTAGGAGTTAAATTCAATACAGGAATTCAAAGCCGATCATTAATAAAATTTTGCCCCAAAATATTTACTCTTTTTTTCTTCTACATGATCAGCAGAGTCTTAAAATGGTTACATGGCTGTATTAATAATAGACGTCTTCGTATTGAATTCAGGAGCTGGATTCTCAAAAATGCATCGATAACAACAGTTTTGTTGCAATTTTTTTCAATTTTTTTGGGTCAAAATTGCTTGACAAGTGGAAATTTAAAAAATTAAAAATTTGAAAACAGTGTGAGGAGTTTAGTGGTACTATATAAACAATAGCCAAGCTGCTAAGGTTAGTTCATCGGTGAGGTTGAGAGTTTTTCACTACCAAAAATTTGAGCGTCTTCCTCTCCCACAATTTTCTAAAAATTGTTTTTCTGATTTGATTTCTAGCTTTCACCTTTTAAAAAAAATGCAATTTCTTCTTAATTTATTTTCGTTTCTTTGATCCCTTTCTGTAAATCATTCGTCTTTCTGAAATGGTTTCGATTCTAAAAAATCAATCTTTTGAAACTCTGTTTTAATTTGAAAGACAGGTTTTTTTAGAACGAGATCTTTTGTTTTTGTTCATAGATTTAGTTTTCTCGAGGGTGAATTTTTTACTCCCTCGGATCTACACAGAGGTTGCTTATTTCAAACCTTTTAGATCATTTTTTTTTTGAATTTTCTCGGGAAAAACCCTGTTCTTCACTTTTAATAAGAATCAGGTTGATTTTTTTCGGAAATTCAAATGGGAAGCTTCTATGAATTTATACAGTAATGGTGGTGGTGGTGAACTCATGGAGGCGCTTGTACCTTTTATCAAAAGCGTTTCCGATTCTCCTTCTTCTTCTTCTTCTTCTTCTTCGGCATTTGCAGCTTCTGCGTCTGCGTCTGCGTTTTCTCTTCTCCTCCCGGTTATTATTCGGTTAATGATAACTATTCAAATTTCTTAACCCAACCGTTTACATACGGGTCGGATCTTCAACAAACCGGGTCATTAATCGGACTTAATAACCTCTCTTCTTCTCAAATCCACCAGATCCAATCTCAGATTTCATTATCCTCTTCCTCCAACGCATCACAACAACAACAACTCTTTCTCGAATCTTCTGTCTCCAAAACCGATTCTGATGAAACAATCAGGAGGTCGTCGGAATCTTGTTTCGCTTATGGGTTCAGGTATTCCTCCGAAGCCAACGAAGCTTTACAGAGGAGTGAGACAACGTCACTTGGGGAAAATGGGTGGCTGAGATCCGTTTACCGAGAAATCGAACTCGTCTTTGGCTTGGGACCTTTGATACGGCGGAGGAGAGCAGCGTTAGCGTATGATAAAGCTGCGTATAAGCTGCGCGGCGATTTTGCCCGGCTTAACTTCCCTCACTTACGTCATAGTGGATCTCACATCGGAGGCGATTTCGGTGAATACAAACCTCTTCATTCCTCTGTTGATGCTAAGCTCGAAGCTATCTGTAAATCCATGGCGGAAATCAAAAACAGGAGAAATCAACGAAATCATCGAAGAAAAAGAGCGTGAGAAAGTTTCATCGCCAGATCTAGTGAAATCAGAGGAGAATTCAGCTTCAATCACTGGATCTCCTCCCAGTAGCTGAATATGAAGAATCGTCCGCCGCTGGATCTTCGCCGTTATCGGATTTAACGTTCGCAGATCCGGAGGAGCAACCGTGGAACGAAACCTTCTCATTGGAGAAATATCCGTCGTATGAAATTGATTGGGATTCGATTTTACCTAGGGGTAAATTAGGAAATTCAAAAGCCACTTGCAATGGAGTTTTTGTGAAATTGCATGAGAGGCTTTAATTACTAGAT
>JAKUCM010005474.1:0-22639 GCA_023374145.1 Lepidium sativum | reverse complement strand
ATCTCATACTTTGCGATCTAGTGCCTCTTTTGGCTACTTTTGTGATATTCACCAAAATTCTAGAACATAAAATTATTTATACTCGTATTTTTTCGATATATTCTGGATATGGATTCTTTGACTACCAATGGACAAAACATAAAGTGGGACCCAAAAAAAAGAAAAATATTGATGATTGCCGAAAAGGATGTATGCGCTTGCACGTCGTGTACTAACAAATACGATCATACTATCACTAATGCATAAGAACCCATTCAAATGCTATAATTAAGAGTGCTTGGCCGGGAGTAGTACTAGGATGGGTAACATCCATGGAAGTCTTCGTGTTGCATACCTTTTTTTTTGTTTTTATTGCATGAGAAAATTAGCGCTTTCGTTAGTTTTAGATCTCAATGTTTGCAATCTTGTTTCTCTTTTAGCTATTTTTGTTATCTCCACCGTAATTCTAGATCATGAAATTGTTTTTACTCATGGTTTCAATGTATTTGTAGATGTGTTCTTCAAACTACCGCTGGTCGAACAATGGATTGGGACCATAACAAAAGATAACTTTTGATGACTGTTGAAACTGATGTATGCGATTGCACGTAATGTACTGAAAGGGGCTATCATACTATCAGTGATGCACAAGATCCCATCACAATGCTGCAGTTAAGAGTGCTCAGGCGACGGTAGTACTAGGATGGGTGACCTCATGGGAAGTCCTTTTGTTGTTCCTTTTTTTTTTTTGGTTTTTTCCTTCAATAAGAAAACACAACAATTTTGTAGCGTCATAACTCTTACACTATAGAGAACTCCGCGTCTATCAATGCAAATTATTAAACCCCCTAGAGAGAACCACGTCCTGGAAATGTACCAATGTACCAAAATTTTGGTGCTTTTTTTTGTTCTTTTGTGATTGGGACCAAAATTGTGTAATATAAAGTTGTTGGTCCTTGTAATTTTGATGTATTCAAATATGCGTTCCTAGATCGACTACCGGCCAAACTTTGTATTGAGACCCATAAAAATTACAACTCTTAATAATCGTGGAAAAGGATATGCACTTGTACCTCACATATGAACGGGTCCGATCATACCATAAATAATACATTATATCCCATCTGACCTGCATAGTTAAGCTTGCTTGGGTGAGAGTTGTACTAGGAATGGTGACCTCCGAGAAAGTCCGCATGATTCACACCTTTTTTGTTATCTTATTTTTTTTTCTTGCATGAGATATTACAACACCTTCATAGCGTTGTAACTTTTAGAACGTAGAGAACTACTCGTCCTTCAAAACCATTCCCAAAAGTCCCAAAGGAGAGTATCATTCGCTACGTTACAAATTGAAACTTTGCGATCTAGTGCATCTTTTGGATATTTTTGTGATATGCACCAAAATTCTAGAACATAAAACAATTTATACTTGTAGTTTTTGATGTATTCGGATATGGATTTTTTGACTACCGATGGAAAAAAATAAAGTGGACCCACAACAAAAGAAAACTATTGATGGTTGCCGAAAAGGATTTATGCGCTTGCACGTCGTGTACTAACAAATACGATCGTACTAGCACTAATGCATAAGAACCCATTCAAATGCTATAATTAAGAGTGCTTGGCCGGGAGTAGTACTAGGATGGGTAACATCCATGGAAGTCTTCGTGTTGCATTCCTGTTTTTTTTGTTTTTATTGCATGAGAAAATTAGCGCTTTCGTTAGTTTTAGATCTCAATGTTTGCAATCTTGTTTCTCTTTTAGCTATTTTTGTTATCTCCACCGTAATTCTAGATCATGAAATTATTTTTACTCATGGTTTCAATGTATTTGTAGATGTGTTCTTCAAACTACCGCTGGCCGAACATTGGATTGGGACCATAACAAAAGATAACTTTTGATGACCGTTGAAAATGATGTATGCGATTGCACGTAATGTACTGAAAAGGGCTATCATACTATCAGTGATGCACAAGACCCCATCACAATGCTGCACTTAAGAGTGCTCGGGCGAGATTAGTAGTAGGATGGGTGACCTCACGGGAAGTCCTTCTGTTGTTCCTTTTTTTTTGGTTTTTTCCTTCCATAAGAAAACACAACAATTCCGTAGCATCATAACTCTTACACTGTAGAGAACTACGCGTCTATCAATACAAATTATTAAACCCCCTAGAGAGAACCACGTACTGGAAATGGACCAATGTACCAAAATTTTGGTGCTTTTTTTTTTGTTATTTTGTGATTGGGACCAAAATTCTGTAATATAAAGTTGTTTGTCCTTGTAATTTTGATGTATTCTGATATGCGTTCCTAGTTCGACTACCGGCCAAACTTTGTATTGAGACCCATAAAAAATACAACTCTTTATAATCGTGGAAAAGGATATGCACTTGTACCTCACATATGACCAGCTCCGATCATACCATAAATAATACATTATATCCCATTTGACATGCATAGTTAAGCTTGCTTGGGTGAGAGTTGTACTAGGAATGGTGACCTCCGAGGAAGTTCTCATGTTTCACACCTTTTTTGTTATCTTATTTTTTTTCCTTCCATGAGATATTATAACACTTTCATAGCGTTGTAACTTTTTGAACGTAGAGAACTAATCGTCCTTCAAAACCATTCCGGAAAGTCCCAAAGGAGAGTATCATTCACTACTTTACAATCTCAAACTTTGCGATGTAGTGCATCTTTTGGCTACGTTTGTGATATTCACCAAAATTCTAGAACATAAAACTATTTTTACTCGTTGTTTTTGATATATTCGGATATGGAGTCTTGGACCATCGATGAAAAAAAAATACAGTGGGACCCACACAAAAAGAAAACTATTGATGGTTACCGAAAAGGATGTATGCGCTTGCACGTCATATACTAACAAATACGATCATACTAGCAATAATGCACAAGAACCCATTCAAATGCTATAATTAAGAGTGCTTGGCCGGGGGAGTAGTACCAGGATGGCTAACATCCTTGGAAGTCTACGTGTTGCTTGCTTTTTTTTTTGTTTTATTGCATGAGAAAATTAGCGCTTTCGTTAGTTTTAGATCTCAATGTTTGCAATCTTGTTTCTCTTTTGGCTATTTTTGTTATCTGCACCGTAATTCTAGATCATGAAATTGTTTTTACTCATGGTTTTGATGTATTTGTAGATGTGTTCTTCAAACTACCGCTGGCCGAACAATGGATTGGGACCATAACAAAAGATAACTCTTGATGACCGTTGAAAATGATGTATTCGATTCCAGGAAATGGAACAATGTACCAAAATTTTGGTACCTATTTATGTTATTTTGTGATTGGGACCAAAATTTCTAATACAAAGTTGTTTGTCCTTGCAATTTTGATATTTTCATATATGCATTCCTAGACAGACTACCGGCCAAACTTTTGATGACCGTTGAAATTGATGTATGCGATTGCACGTAATGTACTGAAAGGGGCTATCATACTATCAGTGATGCACAAGATCCCATCACAATGCTGCAGTTAAGAGTGCTCAGGCGACGGTAGTACTAGGATGGGTGACCTCATGGGAAGTCCTTTTGTTGTTCCTTTTTTTTTTTTGGTTTTTTTCATTCCATAAGAAAAAACAACACTTTCGTAGCGTCGTAACGCTTACACTGTAGAGAACTATGCGTCGGTAAATACAAATTATAAAGCCCCTAGAGAGAACCACGTCCTGGAAATGTACCAATGTACCAAAATTTTGGTGCTTTTTTTTGTTCATTTGTGATTGGGACCAAAATTGTGTAATATAAAGTTGTTGGTCCTTGTAATTTGTATGTATTCAAATATGCGTTCCTAGATCGACTACCGGCCAAACTTTGTATTGAGACCCATAAAAATTACAACTCTTAATATCCCATCTCACCTGCATAGTTAAGCTTGCTTGGGTGAGAGTTGTACTAGGAATGGTGACCTCCGAGGAAGTCCTCATGATTCACACATTTTTTGTTATCTTATATTTTTTTTTCTTGCATGAGATATTACAACACTTTCATAGCATTGTAACTTTTAGAACGTAGAGAACTACTCGTCTTTCAAAACCATTCCGGAAAGTCCCAAAGGAGAGTATCATTCACTAATTTACAATCTCATACTTTGCGATCTAGTGCATCTTTTGGCTACTTTTGTGATATTCACCAAAATTCTAGAACATAAAACTATTTATACTCATATTTTTTGATATATTTGGATATGGATTCTTGGACTACCGATGGACAAAAAATACAGTGGGACCCACAACAAAAGAAAACTATTGATGGTTGCCGAAAAGGATATATGCGCTTGCACGTCGTGTACTAACAAATACGATCATACTAGCACTAATGCATAAGAACCCATTCAAATGCTATAATTAAGAGTGCTTGGCCGGGGGAAGTCATTCTGTTGTTCCTTTTTTTTAAATATTTTTCCTTCCATAAGAAAGCACAACAATTTCGTAGGGTCATAACTCTTACACTGTAGAGAACTACGCGTCTATCAATACAAATTATAAAACCCCCTAGAGAGAACCACGTCCTGGAAATGTACCAATGTACCAAAATTTTTGTGCTTTTTTGTTGTTTTATGATTGGGACCAAAATTTTGTAATATAAAGTTGTTTGTCCTTGTAATTTTGATGTATTCATATATGCGTCCCTAGACCAACTACTGGCCAAACTTTGTATTGAGACCCATAAAAAATACAAATCTTTATAATCGTGGAAAAGGATATACACTTGTACCTCACATATGACCGGGTCCGATCATACCACAAATAATACATCATATCCCATCAGACCTATATAGTTAAGCATGCTAGGTGAGAGTTGTACTAGGAATTGGGACCTCCGAGAAAGTCCTCAAGATTCACACCTTTTTTATTATCTTCTTTTTTTTTCTTTTTTTTTTTTGCATGAGATATTACAACACTTTCATAGCGTTGTAACTTTTAGAACATAGAGAACTACTCGTCCTTCAAAGCCATTCATGAAAGTCCCAAAGGATAATATCATTCGCTACGTTACAATCTCAAACTTTGCGATCTAGTGCATCTTTTGGCTATTTTTGTGATATTCACCAAAATTCTAGAACTTAAAACTATTTATACTCGTAGTTTTTGATGTATTCGGATATGGATTCTTTGACTACCGATGGACAATTAATACAGTGGGACCCACAACAAAAGAAAGCTATTGATGGTTGCCGAAAAGGATGTATGCGCTTGCACATCGTGTACTAACAAATACGATCATACTAGCACTAATGCACAAGAACGCATTCAAAAGCTATAATTAAGAGTGCTTGGCCGGGGGAGTAGTACCAGGATGGGTAACATCCATGGAAGTCTTCGTGTTAGTTTTACTTTTCAATGTTTGCAATCTTGTTTCTCTTTTAGCTATTTTTGTTATCTCCACCGTAATTCTAGGTCATGAAATTTTTTTTACTCATGGTTTCAATGTTTTTGTAGATGTGTT
The DNA here is from genome assembly GCA_023374145.1 of Lepidium sativum. NCBI lineage: Eukaryota > Viridiplantae > Streptophyta > Magnoliopsida > Brassicales > Brassicaceae > Lepidium > Lepidium sativum. Next base: position 17,189 of record JAKUCM010005474.1, on the reverse strand, counting down.
CTTCAAACTACCGCTGGCCGAACATTGGATTGGGACCATAACCAAAGATAACTTTTGATGACCGTTGAAAATGATGTATGCGATTGCACGTAATGTACGGAAAGGTGCTATCATACTATCAGTGATGCACAAGATCCCATCATAATGCTGCAGTTAAGAGTGCTCGGGCGAGAGTAGTACTAGGATTGGTGACCTCACGGGAAGTCCTTCTGTTGTTCCTTTTTTTTTTTTGGTTTTTTCCTTCCATAAGAAAACACAACAATTTCGTAGCGTCATAACTTTTACACTGTAGAGAACTACGCGTCTATCAATACAAATTATAAAACCCCCTAGAGAGAACCACGTCCTGGAAATGTACCAATGTACCAAAATTTTGGTGCTTTTTTTTGTTCTTTTGTGATTGGGACCAAAATTGTGTAATATAAAGTTGTTGGTCCTTGTAATTTTGATGTATTCAAATATGCGTTCCTAGATCGACTACCGGCCAAACTTTGTATTGAGACCCATAAAAATTACAACTCTTAATAATCGTGGAAAAGGATATGCACTTGTACCTCACATATGAACGGGTCCGATCATACCATAAATAATACATTATATCCCATCTGACCTGCATAGTTAAGCTTGCTTGGGTGAGAGTTGTACTAGGAATGGTGACCTCCGAGAAAGTCCGCATGATTCACACCTTTTTTGTTATCTTATTTTTTTTTCTTGCATGAGATATTACAACACCTTCATAGCGTTGTAACTTTTAGAACGTAGAGAACTACTCGTCCTTCAAAACCATTCCCAAAAGTCCCAAAGGAGAGTATCATTCGCTACGTTACAAATTGAAACTTTGCGATCTAGTGCATCTTTTGGATATTTTTGTGATATGCACCAAAATTCTAGAACATAAAACAATTTATACTTGTAGTTTTTGATGTATTCGGATATGGATTTTTTGACTACCGATGGAAAAAAAATACAGTGGGACCCACAACAAAAGAAAACTATTGATGGTTGCCAAAAAGGATGTATGCGCTTGCACGTCGTGTACTAACAAATACGATCATACTAGCACTAATGCATAAGAACCCATTCAAATGCTATAATTAAGAGTGCTTGGCCGGGAGTAGTACTAGGATGGGTAACATCCATGGAAGTCTTCGTGTTGCATTCCTGTTTTTTTTGTTTTTATTGCATGAGAAAATTAGCGCTTTCGTTAGTTTTAGATCTCAATGTTTGCAATCTTGTTTCTCTTTTAGCTATTTTTGTTATCTCCACCGTAATTCTAGATCATGAAATTATTTTTACTCATGGTTTCAATGTATTTGTAGATGTGTTCTTCAAACTACCGCTGGCCGAACATTGGATTGGGACCATAACAAAAGATAACTTTTGATGACCGTTGAAAATGATGTATGCGATTGCACGTAATGTACTGAAAAGGGCTATCATACTATCAGTGATGCACAAGACCCCATCACAATGCTGCACTTAAGAGTGCTCGGGCGAGATTAGTAGTAGGATGGGTGACCTCACGGGAAGTCCTTCTGTTGTTCCTTTTTTTTTGGTTTTTTCCTTCCATAAGAAAACACAACAATTCCGTAGCATCATAACTCTTACACTGTAGAGAACTACGCGTCTATCAATACAAATTATTAAACCCCCTAGAGAGAACCACGTACTGGAAATGGACCAATGTACCAAAATTTTGGTGCTTTTTTTTTGTTATTTTGTGATTGGGACCAAAATTCTGTAATATAAAGTTGTTTGTCCTTGTAATTTTGATGTATTCTGATATGCGTTCCTAGTTCGACTACCGGCCAAACTTTGTATTGAGACCCATAAAAAATACAACTCTTTATAATCGTGGAAAAGGATATGCACTTGTACCTCACATATGACCAGCTCCGATCATACCATAAATAATACATTATATCCCATTTGACATGCATAGTTAAGCTTGCTTGGGTGAGAGTTGTACTAGGAATGGTGACCTCCGAGGAAGTTCTCATGTTTCACACCTTTTTTGTTATCTTATTTTTTTTCCTTCCATGAGATATTATAACACTTTCATAGCGTTGTAACTTTTTGAACGTAGAGAACTAATCGTCCTTCAAAACCATTCCGGAAAGTCCCAAAGGAGAGTATCATTCACTACTTTACAATCTCAAACTTTGCGATGTAGTGCATCTTTTGGCTACGTTTGTGATATTCACCAAAATTCTAGAACATAAAACTATTTTTACTCGTTGTTTTTGATATATTCGGATATGGAGTCTTGGACCATCGATGAAAAAAAAATACAGTGGGACCCACACAAAAAGAAAACTATTGATGGTTACCGAAAAGGATGTATGCGCTTGCACGTCATATACTAACAAATACGATCATACTAGCAATAATGCACAAGAACCCATTCAAATGCTATAATTAAGAGTGCTTGGCCGGGGGAGTAGTACCAGGATGGCTAACATCCTTGGAAGTCTACGTGTTGCTTGCTTTTTTTTTTGTTTTATTGCATGAGAAAATTAGCGCTTTCGTTAGTTTTAGATCTCAATGTTTGCAATCTTGTTTCTCTTTTGGCTATTTTTGTTATCTGCACCGTAATTCTAGATCATGAAATTGTTTTTACTCATGGTTTTGATGTATTTGTAGATGTGTTCTTCAAACTACCGCTGGCCGAACAATGGATTGGGACCATAACAAAAGATAACTCTTGATGACCGTTGAAAATGATGTATTCGATTCCAGGAAATGGAACAATGTACCAAAATTTTGGTACCTATTTATGTTATTTTGTGATTGGGACCAAAATTTCTAATACAAAGTTGTTTGTCCTTGCAATTTTGATATTTTCATATATGCATTCCTAGACAGACTACCGGCCAAAACTTTTGATGACCGTTGAAATTGATGTATGCGATTGCACGTAATGTACTGAAAGGGGCTATCATACTATCAGTGATGCACAAGATCCCATCACAATGCTGCAGTTAAGAGTGCTCAGGCGACGGTAGTACTAGGATGGGTGACCTCATGGGAAGTCCTTTTGTTGTTCCTTTTTTTTTTTTGGTTTTTTTCATTCCATAAGAAAAAACAACACTTTCGTAGCGTCGTAACGCTTACACTGTAGAGAACTATGCGTCGGTAAATACAAATTATAAAGCCCCTAGAGAGAACCACGTCCTGGAAATGTACCAATGTACCAAAATTTTGGTGCTTTTTTTTGTTCATTTGTGATTGGGACCAAAATTGTGTAATATAAAGTTGTTGGTCCTTGTAATTTGTATGTATTCAAATATGCGTTCCTAGATCGACTACCGGCCAAACTTTGTATTGAGACCCATAAAAATTACAACTCTTAATATCCCATCTCACCTGCATAGTTAAGCTTGCTTGGGTGAGAGTTGTACTAGGAATGGTGACCTCCGAGGAAGTCCTCATGATTCACACATTTTTTGTTATCTTATATTTTTTTTTCTTGCATGAGATATTACAACACTTTCATAGCATTGTAACTTTTAGAACGTAGAGAACTACTCGTCTTTCAAAACCATTCCGGAAAGTCCCAAAGGAGAGTATCATTCACTAATTTACAATCTCATACTTTGCGATCTAGTGCATCTTTTGGCTACTTTTGTGATATTCACCAAAATTCTAGAACATAAAACTATTTATACTCATATTTTTTGATATATTTGGATATGGATTCTTGGACTACCGATGGACAAAAAATACAGTGGGACCCACAACAAAAGAAAACTATTGATGGTTGCCGAAAAGGATATATGCGCTTGCACGTCGTGTACTAACAAATACGATCATACTAGCACTAATGCATAAGAACCCATTCAAATGCTATAATTAAGAGTGCTTGGCCGGGGGAAGTCATTCTGTTGTTCCTTTTTTTTAAATATTTTTCCTTCCATAAGAAAGCACAACAATTTCGTAGGGTCATAACTCTTACACTGTAGAGAACTACGCGTCTATCAATACAAATTATAAAACCCCCTAGAGAGAACCACGTCCTCGAAATGTACCAATGTACCAAAATTTTTGTGCTTTTTTGTTGTTTTATGATTGGGACCAAAATTTTGTAATATAAAGTTGTTTGTCCTTGTAATTTTGATGTATTCATATATGCGTCCCTAGACCAACTACTGGCCAAACTTTGTATTGAGACCCATAAAAAATACAAATCTTTATAATCGTGGAAAAGGATATACACTTGTACCTCACATATGACCGGGTCCGATCATACCACAAATAATACATCATATCCCATCAGACCTATATAGTTAAGCATGCTAGGTGAGAGTTGTACTAGGAATTGGGACCTCCGAGAAAGTCCTCAAGATTCACACCTTTTTTATTATCTTCTTTTTTTTTCTTTTTTTTTTTTTGCATGAGATATTACAACACTTTCATAGCGTTGTAACTTTTAGAACATAGAGAACTACTCGTCCTTCAAAGCCATTCATGAAAGTCCCAAAGGATAATATCATTCGCTACGTTACAATCTCAAACTTTGCGATCTAGTGCATCTTTTGGCTATTTTTGTGATATTCACCAAAATTCTAGAACTTAAAACTATTTATACTCGTAGTTTTTGATGTATTCGGATATGGATTCTTTGACTACCGATGGACAATTAATACAGTGGGACCCACAACAAAAGAAAGCTATTGATGGTTGCCGAAAAGGATGTATGCGCTTGCACATCGTGTACTAACAAATACGATCATACTAGCACTAATGCACAAGAACGCATTCAAAAGCTATAATTAAGAGTGCTTGGCCGGGGGAGTAGTACCAGGATGGGTAACATCCATGGAAGTCTTCGTGTTAGTTTTACTTTTCAATGTTTGCAATCTTGTTTCTCTTTTAGCTATTTTTGTTATCTCCACCGTAATTCTAGGTCATGAAATTTTTTTTACTCATGGTTTCAATGTTTTTGTAGATGTGTTCTTCAAACTACCGCTGGCCGAACATTGGATTGGGACCATAACCAAAGATAACTTTTGATGACCGTTGAAAATGATGTATGCGATTGCACGTAATGTACGGAAAGGTGCTATCATACTATCAGTGATGCACAAGATCCCATCATAATGCTGCAGTTAAGAGTGCTCGGGCGAGAGTAGTACTAGGATTGGTGACCTCACGGGAAGTCCTTCTGTTGTTCCTTTTTTTTTTTTGGTTTTTTCCTTCCATAAGAAAACACAACAATTTCGTAGCGTCATAACTTTTACACTGTAGAGAACTACGCGTCTATCAATACAAATTATAAAACCCCCTAGAGAGAACCACGTCCTGGAAATGTACCAATGTACCAAAATTTTGGTGCTTTTTTTTTGTTCTTTTGTGATTGGGGACCAAAATTGTGTAATATAAAGTTGTTGGTCCTTGTAATTTTGATGTATTCAAATATGCGTTCCTAGATCGACTACCGGCCAAACTTTGTATTGAGACCCATAAAAATTACAACTCTTAATAATAGTGGAAAAGGATATGCACTTGTACCTCACATATGAAACGGGTCCGATCATACCATAAATAATACATTATATCCCATCTGACCTGCATAGTTAAGCTTGCTTGGGTGAGAGTTGTACTAGGAATGGTGACCTCCGAGAAAGTCCGCATGATTCACACCTTTTTTGTTATCTTATTTTTTTTTTCTTGCATGAGATATTACAACACCTTCATAGCGTTGTAACTTTTAGAACGTAGAGAGAACTACTCGTCCTTCAAAACCATTCCCAAAAGTCCCAAAGGGAGAGTATCATTCGCTACGTTACAAATTGAAACTTTGCGATCTAGTGCATCTTTTGGATATTTTTGTGATATGCACCAAAATTCTAGAACATAAAACAATTTATACTTGTAGTTTTTGATGTATTCGGATATGGATTTTTTGACTACCGATGGAAAAAAAATAAAGTGGGACCCACAACAAAAGAAAACTATTGATGGTTGCCGAAAAGGATTTATGCGCTTGCACGTCGTGTACTAACAAATACGATCGTACTAGCACTAATGCATAAGAACCCATTCAAATGCTATAATTAAGAGTGCTTGGCCGGGAGTAGTACTAGGATGGGTAACATCCATGGAAGTCTTCGTGTTGCATTCCTGTTTTTTTTGTTTTTATTGCATGAGAAAATTAGCGCTTTCGTTAGTTTTAGATCTCAATGTTTGCAATCTTGTTTCTCTTTTAGCTATTTTTGTTATCTCCACCGTAATTCTAGATCATGAAATTATTTTTACTCATGGTTTCAATGTATTTGTAGATGTGTTCTTCAAACTACCGCTGGCCGAACATTGGATTGGGACCATAACAAAAGATAACTTTTGATGACCGTTTGAAAATGATTTACGAGATTGCACCTAATGTAGTAAAAGGTGCTATCATACTATCAGTGATGCACAAGATCCCATCACAATGCTGCAGTTAAGAGTGCTCGGGCGAGAGTAGTACTAGGATGGGTTACCTCACGAGAAGTCCTTCTGTTGTTCCTTTTTTTTTTTTTGGTTTTTTCCTTCCATAAGAAAACACAACAATTTCGTAGCGTCATAACTCTTACACTATAGAGAACTACGCGTATATCAATACAAATTATAAAACCCCCTAGACAGAACCACGTCCTGGAAATGTACCAATGTACCAAAATTTTGGTGCTTTTTTTTGTTATTTTGTGATTGGGACCAAAATTCTGTAATATAAAGTTGTTTGTCCTTTTAAATTTGATGTATTTAGATATGCGTTCCTAGATCGACTACCAGCCAAACTTTGTATTGAGACCTATAAAAAATACAACTCTTTATAATCGTGGAAAAGGATATGCACTTGTACCTCACATATGACCGGGTCCGATCATACCATAAATAATACATTATATCCCATTTGACCTGCATAGTTAAGCTTGCTTGGGTGAGAGTTGTACTAGGAATGGTGACCTTCGAGGAAGTCCTCATGATTCACACCTTTTTTGTTATCTTATTTTTTTTCTTGCATGAGATATTACAAAACTTTCATAGCGTTGTAACTTTTAGAACGTAGAGAACTACTCGTCCTTCTAAACCATTCCGGAAAGTCCCAAAGGAGAGTATCATTCACTACTTTACAATCTCAAACTTTGCGATCTAGTGCCTCTTTTGGCTATTTTTGTGATATGCACCAAAATTCTAGAACACAAAATTATTTATACTCGTAGTTTTCGATGTATTCGGATATGGATTCTTTGACTACCAATGGACAAAACATAAAGTGGGACCCCAAAAAAAAGAAAAATATTGATGATTGCCGAAAAGGATGTATGCGCTTGCACGTCGTGTACTAACAAATACGATCATACTAGCACTAATGCATAAGAACCCATTCAAATGCTATAATTAAGATAGCTAACATCCAAAGAAGTCTTCGTGTTGCATGCCTTTTTTTTTGTTTTAATTGCATGAGAAAATTAGTGCTTTCGTTAGTTTTAGATCTCAATATTTGCAATCTTGTTTCTCTTTTGGCTATTTTTGTTATCTGCACCGTAATTCTAGATCATGAAATTGTTTTTACTCATGGTTTCGATGTATTTTTAGATGTGTTCTTCAAACTACTGCTGGCCGAACAATGGATTGGGACCATAACAAAAGATAACTCTTGATGACCGTTGAAAATGATGTATTCGATTGCACCTAATGTACTAAAAGGGGTTATCATACTATCAGTGATGCACAAGATCCCATCACAATCCTACAGTTAAGAGTGCTCGGGCGAGAGTAGTACTAGGATGGGTGACCTCACGGGAAGTCCTTCTGTTGTTCCTTTTTTTTTTTGTTTTTTCCTTCCATTAGAAACACAACAACTTCGTAGCGTCATAACTCTTACACTGTAGAGAACTAAGCGTATATCAATACAAATTATAAAACCCCTAGAGAGAACCACGTCCTGGAAATGTACCAATGTACCAAAATTTTGGTGTTTTTTTTGTTATTTTGTGATTGGGACCAAAATTCTGTAATATAAAGTTGTTTGTCCTTGTAATTTTGATGTATTCAGATATGCGTTCCTAGATCGACTACCTGCCAAAATTTGTATTGAGACCCTTAAAAAATACAACTCTTATAATCGTGGAAAAGGATATGCACTTGTACCTCACATATGATCGGGTCCGATCATACCATAAATAGTACATTATATCCCATCTGACCTGCATAGTTAAGCTTGCTTCGGTGAGAGTTGTACTAGGAATGGTGACCTCCGAGGAAGTCCTCATGTATTTGTAGATGTGTTCGTTTGGCTATTTTTGTGATATGCACCAAAATTCAAGAACATTAAACTATTTATTCTCGTAGTTTTCGATGTATTCGGATATGGATTCTTTGTCTTCCAACAGACAAAACTAACAGTGGGACCCACAATAAAAGAAACCTATTGATGATTGTCGAAAAGGATGTATGCGCTTGCACGTCATGTAATAAAAATACGATCATTCTAGGACTAATGAACAAGAACCAATCAAATGCTATAGTTAAGAGTGCTTGGCCGGGAGAGTAGTACTAGGATGGGTAACATCCATGGAAGTCTTCGTGTTGCTTGCCTTTTTTTGTGTTTTATTGCATGAGATAATTAGCGCTTTCGTTAGTTTTAGAACTTAATGTTTGCGATCTTGTTTCTCTTTTAGCTATTTTTGTTATCTGCACCGTAACAAAGTTGTTTGTCCTTATAATTTTGATGTATTCAGATATGCATTCCTAGACCGACTACCGGCCGAACTTTGTATTGAAACCCATAAAAATACAACTCTTTATAATCGTGGAAAAGGATTTATGCACTTGTACCTCACATATGACCGGGTCCGATCATACCACCACTAATACATCATATCCCATCAGAACTGCATAGTTAAGCATGCTTTGGGTAAGAGTTTTACTAGGAATGGTGACCTCCGAGGAAGTTCTCATGATTCATACCTTTTTTATTAACTTCTTTTTTATAATTTTTTTTTCTTGCATGAGATATTACAACACTTTCATAGTGTTGTAACTTTTAGAACGTAGAGAACTACTCGTCCTTCAAAACCATTCCGGAAAGCCCCAAAGGAGAGTATCATTCGCAACTTTACAATCTCAAAATTTGCGATCTAGTTCCTCTTTTGGCTATTTATTCTCGTAGTTTTCGATGTATTCGGATATGGATTCTTTGTCTACCAACGGATAAACTTACAGTGGGACCCACAACAAAAGAAACATATTGATGATAGTCGAAAAGGATGTACGCGCTTGCACGTCAAGTACTAAAAAATACGATCATACTAGGACTAATGCACAAGAACCCATTCAAATGCTATAATTAAGAGTGCCTTGCTGGGAGATTAGTACTAGGATGGGTAACATCCATGGAAGTCTTCGTGTTGCTTGCCTTTTTTTGTGTTTTATTGCATTAGATAATTAGCGCCTTCGTTAGTTTTAGATATTAATGTTTGCAATCTTGTTTCTCTTTTAGCTATTTTTGTTATCTGCACCGTAATTCTAGATCATGAAATTGTTTTTACTCATGGTTTCGATGTATTCGTAGATGTGTCCTTCAAACTACCGCTGGCCGAACATTGGATTGGGACATTAACAAAAGACAACTATTAATGACCGTTGCAAATGATTTACGAGATTGCACCTAATGTAGTAAAAGGTGCTATCATACTATCAGTGATGCACAAGATCCCATCACAATGCTGCAGTTAAGAGTGCTTGGGCGAGAGTAGTACTAGGATGGGTAACCTCACGGGAAGTCCCTCTATTGTTGCTTTTTTTTTTGGTTTTTTTCCTTCCATAAGAAAACACAACACTTTCGTAGCATCGTAACTTTTAGAATGTAGAGAACTAAGCGTCTGTCAAAACAAATTATAAAGCCCCCTAGAGAGAACCACATCCAGGAAATGTAACAATGTACCAAAACTTTGGTACGTATTTATGTTATTTTGTTATTGGGACCAAAATTTCTAATACAAAGTTGTTTGTCCTTGTAATTTTGATATTTTCAGATATGCATTCCTAGACCGACTACCGGCCGAACTTTGTATTGAGACCCATAAAAATACAACTCTTTATAATCGTGGTAAAGGATTTATGCACTTGTACCTCACATATGACCGGGTCCGATCATACCACCAATAATACATCATATCCCATCAGAACTGCATAGTTAAGCATGCTTTGGGTGAGAGTTTTACTAGGAATGGTGACCTCTGAGGAAGTTCTCATGATTCATACCTTTTTTATTATCTTCTTTTTGATAAATTTTTTTTCTTGCATGAGATATTACAACACTTTCATTGTGTTGTAACTTTTAGAACGTAGAGAACTACTCGTCCTTCAAAACCATTCCGGAAAGCCCCAAAGGAGAGTATCATTCACTACTTTACAATCTCAAACTTTGCGATCTAGTGCCTCTTTTGGCTATTTATTCTCGTAGTTTTCGATGTATTCGGATATGGATTCTTTGTCTACCAACGGACAAAACTTACAGTGGGACCTACAATAAAAGAAACATATTGATGATAGTCCAAAAGGATGTATGCGCTTGCACGTCATGTACTAAAAAATACGATCATACTAGGACTAATGCACAAGAACCCATTCAAATGCTATTATTAAGAGTGCTTGATTGGGAGAGTAGTACTAGGATGGGTAACATCCATGGAAGTCTTCGTGTTGCTTGCCTTTTTTTATGTTTTATTGCATGAGATAATTAGCGCTTTGGTTAGTTTTAGATCTTCATGTTTGCGATCTTGTTTCTCTTTTAGCTATTTTTGTTATCTGCACCGTAATTCTAGATCATGAAATTGTTTTTACTCATGGTTTCGATGTATTCGTAGATGTGTTCTTCAAACTACCGCTGGCCGAACATTGGATTGGGACATTAACAAAAGACAACTATTAATGACCGTTGCAAATGATTTACGAGATTGCACCTAATGTAGTAAAAGGTGCTATCATACTATCAGTGATGCACAAGATCCCATCACAATGCTGCAGTTAAGAGTGCTTGGGCGAGAGTAGTACTAGGATGGGTAACCTCACGGGAAGTCCCTCTATTGTTGCTTTTTTTTTTGGTTTTTTTCCTTCCATAAGAAAACACAACACTTTCGTAGCATCGTAACTTTTAGAATGTAGAGAACTACGCGTCTGTCAAAACAAATTATAAAGCACCCTTGAGAGAACCACATCCAGGAAATGTAACAATGTACCAAAATTTTGGTACCTATTTATGTTATTTTGTGATTGGGACCAAAATTTCTAATACAAAGTTGTTTGTCCTTGCAGTTTTGATATTTTCATATATGCATTCCTAGACCGACTACCGGCCGAACTTTGTATTGAGACCCATAAAAATACAACTCTTTAAAATCGTGGTAAAGGATTTATGCACTTGTACCTCACATATGACCGGGTCCGATCATACCACCAATAATACATCATATCCCATCAGAACAGTATATTTAAGCATGCTTGGGTGAGAGTTGTACTAGGAATGGTGACCTCCGAGGAAGTTCTCATGATTCATACCTTTTTTATTATCTTCTTTTTGATAATATTTTTTTTCTTGCATGAGATATTAGAACACTTTCATAGTGTTGTAACTTTTAGAACGTAGAGAAGTACTCGTCCTTCAAAACCATTCCAGAAAGCCCCAAAGGAGAGTATCATTCGCTACTTTACAATCTCAAACTTTGCGATCTAGTGCCTTTTTTGGCTATTTTTGTGATATGCACCAATATTCTAGATCATTAAACTATTTATTCTCGTAGTTTTTGATGTATTCGGATATGGATTCTTTGTCTACCAACGGACAAAACTTACAGTGGGACCCACAATAAAAGAAACCTATTGATGATTGTCGAAAAGGATGTATGAACTTGCACGTCATGTACTAAAAAATACGATCATACTAGGTCTAATGCACAAGAACCAATTCAAATGCTATAATTTTAGAGTGCTTGGCCGGGAGAGTAGTACTAGGATGGGTAACATCCATGGAAGTCTTCGTGTTGCTTGCGTTTTTTTGTGTTTTATTGCATGAGATAATTAGCGCTTTGGTTAGTTTTAGATCTTCATGTTTGCGATCTTGTTTCTCTTTTAGCTATTTTTGTTATCTGCATCGTAATTCTAGATCATGAAATTGTTTTTACTCATGGTTTCGATGTATTCGTAGATGTGTTCTTCAAACTACCGCTCGCCGAACATTGGATTGGGACATTAACAAAAGACAACTATTAATGACCGTTGCAAATGATTTACGAGATTGCACCTAATGTAGTAAAAGGTGCTATCATACTATCAGTGATGCACAAGATCCCATCACAATGCTGCAGTTAAGAGTGCTTGGGCGAGAGTAGTACTAGGATGGGTAACCTCACGGGAAGTCCCTCTATTGTTGCTTTTTTTTTTGGTTTTTTTCCTTCCATAAGAAAACACAACACTTTCGTAGCATCGTAACTTTTAGAATGTAGAGAACTACGCGTCTGTCAAAACAAATTATAAAGCACCCTTGAGAGAACCACATCCAGGAAATGTAACAATGTACCAAAATTTTGGTACCTATTTATGTTATTTTGTGATTGGGACCAAAATTTCTAATACAAAGTTGTTTGTCCTTGCAGTTTTGATATTTTCATATATGCATTCCTAGACAGACTACCGGCCGAACTTTGTATTGAGACCCATAAAAATACAACTCTTTATAATCGTGGAAAAGGATTTATGCACTTGTACCTCACATATGACCGGGTCCGATCATACCACCAATAATACATCATATCCCATCAGAACTGCATAGTTAAGTATACTTTGGGTGAGAGTTTTACTAGGAACGGTGACCTCCGAGGAAGTTCTCATGATTCATACCTTTTTTATTATCTTCTTTTTGATAAATTTTTTTTTCTTGCATGAGATATTACAACACTTTCATAGTGTTGTAACTTTTAGAACGTAGAGAACTACTCGTCCTTCAAAACCATTCCGGAAAGCCCCAAAGGAGAGTATCATTCGCTACTTTACAAACTCAAACTTTGCGATCTAGTGCCTCTTTTGGCTATTTATTCTCGTAGTTTTCGATGTATTCGGATATGGATTCTTTGTCTACCAACGGACAAAACTTACAGTGGGACCCACAATAAAAGAAACATATTGATGATAGTCCAAAACGATGTATGCGCTTGCACGTCATGTACTAAAAAATACGATCATACTAGGACTAATGCACAAGAACCCATTCAAATGCTATAATTAAGAGAGCTTGGTCGGGGGAGTAGTACTAGGATGGGTAACATCTATGGAAGTCTTCGTGTTGCTTGCCTTTTTTGTGTTTTATGGCATGAGATAATTAGCGCTTTCGTTAGTTTTAGATCTTAATGTTTGCGATCTTGTTTCTCTTTTAGCTCTTTTTGTTATCTGCACCGTAATTCTAGATCATGAAATCGTTTTTACTCATGGTTTCGATGTATTCGTAGATGTGTTCTTCAAACTACCGTTAGCCGAACATTGGATTGGGACATTAACAAAAGACAACTCTTAATGACCGTTGAAAATGATGTATACGATTGCACCTAATGTACTAAAAGGTGCTATAATACTATCAATGATGCACAAGATCCCATCACAATGCTGCAGTTAACAGTGCTTATGCGAGAGTAGTACTAGGATGGGTAACCTCACGGGAAGTTCTTCTGTTGTTCCTTTTTTTTTTCTTCCTTCCATAAGAAAACACAACACTTTCGTAGCCTCGTAACTTTTAGAATGTAGAGAACTACGCGTCTGTCAAAACAAATTATAAAGCCCCCAGAGAGAACCACATTCAGGAAATGTAACAATGTACCAAAATTTTGGTACCTATTTATGTTATTTTGTGATTGGGACAAAAATTTCTAATACAAAGTTGTTTGTCCTTGTAATTTTGATATATTCAGATATGCATTCCTAGACCGACTACCGGCCGAACTTTGTATTGAGACCCATAAAAATACAACTCTTTATAATCATGGTAAAGGATTTATGCACTTGTACCTCACATATGACCAGGTCCGATCATACCACCAATAATACATCATATCCCATCAGAAGTGCATAGTTAAGCATGCTTTGGGTGAGAGTTTTACTAGGAATGGTGACCTCCGAGGAAGTTCTCATGATTCATACCTTTTTTATTATCTTCTTTTTGATAAATTTTTTTTCTTGCATGAGATATTACAACACTTTCATAGTGTTGTAACTTTTAGAACGTAGAGAACTACTCGTCCTTCAAAACCATTCCGGAAAGCCCCAAAGGAGAGTATCATTCGCTACTTTACAATCTCAAACTTTGCGATCTAGTGCCTCTTTTGGCTATTTTTGTGATATGCACCAATATTCTAGAACGTTAAACTATTTATTCTCGTAGTTTTTGATGTATTCGGATATGGATTCTTTGTCTACCAACAGACAAAACTTACAGTGGGACCCACAATAAAAGAAACATATTGATGATAGTCAAAAAGGATGTATGCGCTTGCACGTCATGTACTAAAAAATACGATCATACTAGGACTAATGCACAAGAACCCATTCAAATGCTATTATTAAGAGTGCTTGCCCGGGAGAGTAGTACTAGGATGGGTAACATCCATGGAAGTCTTCGTGTTGCTTGCGTTTTTTTGTGTTTTATTGCATGAGATAATTAGCGCTTTCGTTAGTTTTAGATCTTAATGTTTGTGATCTTGTTTCTCTTTTAGCTATTTTTGTTATCTGCACCGTAATTCTAGATCATGAAATTGTTTTTACTCATGGTTTTGATGTATTCGTAGATGTGTTCTTCAAACTACCGCTGGCCGAACATTGGATTGGGACATTAACAAAAGACAACTCTTAATGACCGTTGCAAATGATGTATGCGATTGCACCTAATGTAGTAAAAGGTGCTATCATACTATCAATGATGCACAGGATTCCATCACAATGCTGCAGTTAAGAGTGCTTGGCGAGAGTAGTACGAGGTTGCGTAAGCTCACGGGAAGTCCTTCTATTGTTCCTTTTTTTGTGGTTTTTTTCCATCCAAAAGAAAACACAATACTTTCGTAGCATCGTAACTTTTAGAATGTAGAGAACTACGCGTCTGTCAAAAAAAATTATAAAGCCCCCTAGAGAGAACCACATCCAGGAAATGTAACAATGTACCAAAATTTTGGTACCTATTTATGTTATTTTGTGATTGGGACCAAAATTTCTAATACAAAGTTGTTTGTCCTTGTAATTTTGATATATTCAGATATGCATTCCTAGACCGACTATCGGCCGAACTTTGTATTGAGACCCATAAAAATACAACTCTTTATAATCGTGGAAAAGGATTTATGCACTTGTACCTCACATATGACCGGGTCCGATCATACCACCAATAATACATCATATCCTATCAGAACTGCGTAGTTAAGCATGCTTTGGGTGAGAGTTTTACTAGGAATGGTGACCTCCGAGGAAGTTCTCCCGATTCATACCTTTTTTATTATCTTCTTTTTGATAATTTTTTTTTCTTGCATGAGATATTACAACACTTTCATAGTGTTGTAACTTTTAGAACGTAGAGAACTACTAGTCCTTCAAAACCATTCCGGAAAGCCCCAAAGGAGAGTATCATTCGCTACTTTACAAACTCAAACTTTGCGATCTAGTGCCTCTTTTGGCTATTTATTCTCGTAGTTTTCGATGTATTCGGATATGGATTCTTTGTCTACAAACGGACAAAACTTACAGTGGGACCCACAATAAAAGAAACATATTGATGATAGTCGAAAAGGATGTATGCGCTTGCACGTCATGTACCAAAAAATACGATTATACTAGGACTAATGCACAAGAACCCATTCAAATGCTATAATTAAGAGTGCTTGGCCGGGGAGAGTAGTACTAGGATTGGTAACACCCATGGAAGTCTTCGTGTTGCTTGCCTTTTTTTGTGTTTTATGGCATGAGATAATTAGCGCTTTCGTTAGTTTTAGATCTTAATGTTTGCGATCTTGTTTCTCTTTTAGCTCTTTTTGTTATCTGCACCGTAATTCTAGATCATGACATCGTTTTTACTCATGGTTTCGATGTATTTGTAGATGTGTTCTTCAAACTACCGTTAGCCGAACATTGGATTGGGACATTAACAAAAGACAACTCTTAATGACCGTTGAAAATGATGTATACGATTGCACCTAATGTACTAAAAGGTGCTATAATACTATCAATGATGCACAAGATCCCATCACAATGCTGCAGTTAACAGTGCTTATGCGAGAGTAGTACTAGGATGGGTAACTTCACGGGAAGTTCTTTTGTTGTTCCTTTTTTTTTTTCTTCCTTCCATAAGAAAACACAACACTTTCGTAGCCTCGTAACTTTTAGAATGTAGAGAACTACGCGTCTGTCAAAACAAATTATAAAGCCCCCAGAGAGAACCACATTCAGGAAATGTAACAATGTACCAAAATTTTGGTACCTATTTATGTTATTTTGTGATTGGGACAAAAATTTCTAATACAAAGTTGTTTGTCCTTGTAATTTTGATATATTCAGATATGCATTCCTAGACCGACTACCGGCCGAACTTTGTATTGAGACCCATAAAAATACAACTCTTTATAATCATGGTAAAGGATTTATGCACTTGTACCTCACATATGACCAGCTCCGATCATACCACCAATAATACATCATATCCCATCAGAACTGCATAGTTAAGCATGCTTTGGGTGAGAGTTTTACTAGGAATGGTGACCTCCGAGGAAGTTCTCATGATTCATACCTTTTTTATTATCTTCTTTTTGATAAATTTTTTTTCTTGCATGAGATATTACAACACTTTCATAGTGTTGTAACTTTTAGAACGTAGAGAACTACTCGTCCTTCAAAACCATTCCGGAAAGCCCCAAAGGAGAGTATCATTCGCTACTTTACAATCTCAAACTTTGCGATCTAGTGCCTCTTTTGGCTATTTTTGTGATATGCACCAATATTCTAGAACGTTAAACTATTTATTCTCGTAGTTTTTGATGTATTCGGATATGGATTCTTTGTCTACCAACAGACAAAACTTACAGTGGGACCCACAATAAAAGAAACATATTGATGATTGTCGAAAAGGATGTATGCGCTTGCACGTCATGTACTAAAAAATACGATCATACTAGGTC
>JAKUCM010005473.1:0-25332 GCA_023374145.1 Lepidium sativum | reverse complement strand
ACTAATACAATTACTGACCCCTGAATTTTAATAGCTTCAATCACACCACCACTTATTTTACAGCCACACATTTTCTTTCCATATATTGTAATAGTAAAAAACATAATCCTCCTAAGAAAATGGGACTCTTAAGAAAACCTACGATTCTAACCATACTAATGCTGTGTCTAAATATTTAAAGATTCTTACCCTCTCAATAACGAACTGACCCAATATAAGAACTTCAAGGATTTTCCTCCAATCCCATGACATCTACAAAATCGGTTATAAAAGAGGTTGGAAATATAAAAGAATGGTGTTTGATTTACAAGGAGAGAAGAAAACTACAGTACTTTGACGAGGACACTGATAGCAAATAACCCAAAAACAGCTCCAGAGGCTCCAACAGAAACTGCATTTTTCGGTAAAACTAACCAAGAAACCAGGTTAGCTCCAACACCAGTGAACAAATATGATAGCCATAAACCAAAGTTCCCTTCTTCTTCTTCAACCAGCTTTCCTGTTAACAACAGAACATATCCCATCATCAGTTAACTCTGAAATGATCATTTATTTAGCTTAACTATGTGAAATCTTGAACTCTCACCAAAGATGTACAAGAAAAAAAGATTGCTGGAGATATGCTTCCTACAATATACAAAAAAAGATTACTACGAATCAGGAAGGTCAGAATCAGCCAGAGAAAAAGTCAGCATAAAAAGGCATAGAGCTCTCACCAGTTAGCATGACAGAATGTTGCAGTCACAAACTGGTACCATGCCGGAAAGTTGTGATACAGGTACAGAGATTTGATGCTGCGAACCTATAAAATAAAGAGTATATAAACGTATGACATAATGTGAACAATAGAAACCTATGCTTTACACTCTTTTCCAAACATGAAATATCATGTTTCCAAACTACTACTCATTCGTAAAACACGTGTAACGTTTATTTGTAGAGGAATGATAACTACATAGAAGCACATGTTCAATACCTGAAAGAAATGATCTGCCAAATATATGCCAAGATTGATAAGTATGATCCAAAATATGCCATTTGCTCGCTTTTGTGGTTTGTTTTTCTCTTGTGCTTTGCTCAATTCAAATTGAGGCGTAATGTCTGAAACAATTACAAAAACATTAACTTCATTTACCTAACAGAGGAGATGATTCATTGTATGGATAAACCCAACCGTTATTACCATATTGCCACAAGTCAGTATATTATGATTCCATTGAACAATAAGATACAACCACAAAATTCGTCGCTGTATTGTTCGTAAACTACTAATATTGCTGAGGATTCTGAGACAAACACTTGAAATATATCATAAAATCGAAATAACAATCAGAGGTAAAAACTCACCGGATTGGCTGAATTTGCAAGCTATCCGAGATATGGAGACTGAGAGAGGACGAAAAACGGTGCATTGAGTTGAGTTGTTCGGCGACGGAGCTGCACAGAGATGATGTAAAGGCGGGAATCTAAGACGAAGAGAAGATTGTGGGAGAGCGAGACGGTGAAGGTGAAGAAGCTGAGACATTCGAGCAAAGCACAAAAAACACTTTCGATCAAGTTTGGTCTAATTCGGTATACTAAATAAACAGACAAAAACCAAAATCAAAATTAAATCAAAATTCTAACATCCTAAACCGGATGATAACCAGTTATCCATCTCATTCTGTAAACCCTAAGGCTAGTGTTGTTCCTTGTCTCTTGTTCCGTTCTTCCGAAATTACAGTTCATCTGCTAGACTGTGAATCATGGCTAGCTACGAGGATGGTCCAGCGAGCTACGAGGAGGTTGAGCGCCAGAGCGGCGGGGAGATTGGGTACGACCCGAACTATGTGCCGGATTCGGTGAAGTCGTTCGTGGTTCACATGTACAGACACATAAGGGAGAAGAATGTGTACGAGATTCACCAGATGTGTGAGACATCGTTCCAGAGTTTATCGGAGCGGCTGTTCAAGGATACACCATGGCCTTCTGTGGAAGCCATTGCTCCTTACGTAGACAACGACCATGTCTTCTGTCTTCTCTACCGTGAGATGTGGTTCCGACACTTGTATGCGCGGTTAACTCCTACGCTCCAGCAGAGGATTGATTCTTATGACAACTATTGTAGCCTGTTTCAGGTTCGATTGCCATTTCTATCTCTCTGTTTTGTCAATGGGATTTGATGGATTTGGGTTTGGTCTCACTAAAAGTAGACACACAGGTTTTTCTGTGGTTTTTTTTAATGAGTTTTAGTGACTGATCTGGTTGGTTTTGGATTGAGGTGGAATCAAGATGCTCTTGCTGTATAGTGGGGTTTAAGATAGACTAGATGATTGTTATCTAAATGAGCTTCTGCTGCGTTGTTAGGTGGTGTTGCACGGCGTAGTGAATATGCAGTTGCCGAACCAGTGGTTGTGGGATATGGTGGATGAGTTTGTCTATCAGTTCCAAAGTTTCTGCCAGTTCAGAGCAAAGCTGAAGAACAAAACAGAGCAGGAAATTGCATTGCTCAGAGAGCATGATAAGGTACTTCCTTGGATCTTCTCGTTTTTCATGTTGACTCTGTAAGCCGTTATATTCATCTGACTTGCAATCACGTTAAAGGGATCAACTTTCAATATATTTCAACGTTACTATCTCAGGCATGGAATGTATATGGGGTGCTCAACTTTTTGCAAGCACTTGTGGAAAAGTCCACAATTATCCAAATTCTGGAGCAAGAGAAGGAAGGACTTGAACAATTCACTGCCACTGATGGCTACGATTACAGTGGTGGAAGTAATGTTTTGAAGGTCCTAGGTTACTTCAGCATGGTTGGTTTGTTGCGTGTTCACTGCCTCCTCGGTGACTACCACACTGGCCTGAAATGGTTGCAGCCCATTGACATCACTCAGCAAGGTGTTTACACCAGTGTCATAGGATGCCATATTGCAACTATATATCACTATGGATTTGCCAACCTTATGTTACGAAGGTATTTATAGCCTCACTTTTTTTTTCTGACAACTTTTTTGCCATTTTCTGTGATTTCTTCATGGATAAAGTTTCTCAACATTTGAGGGATTGTTAGCATGTTCAACATTTGTGCTCTAACTGGGGGAAAACCTTGGCAGGTATGTAGATGCTGTTAGTGAATTCAACAAGATTCTCCTCTACATTTACAAGACAAAGCGAGTACCATCAAAAGTCACCGCAGTATGAGCAAATACTGAAGAAAAATGAGCAGATGTATGCATTACTTGCAGTTTGCCTCTCACTCTGTCCACAAACAAAATTGATTGATGAGTCTGTAAACTCTCAATTGCGAGAGAAGTATGGTGAAAAGATGATGAGGATGCAGAGGTGTGACGATGAGGCATTTGGTATTTACGATGAACTTTTCTCTTATGCATGCCCCAAGTTTATCACTCCTTCAGCACCAAGTTTCGAAGAACCTCTTGTCAATTACAACCAGGTACGGCAGCTTAATAGTAGAACAATTACGAGGACTTGTTTGTTTGACTTTCCCAACTTGGATATCTCAGGATGCATACAGGCTTCAGTTGAAGATGTTCCTTTATGAAGTAAAGCAGCAGCAGCTATTGTCAGGAGTACGGACATTCCTGAATGTCTACTCCTCCATTTCTCTTGCTAAGCTTGCAAACTACATGGAAGTTGATGAGCCCACTCTAAGGTGAAAAACCATGGACATATAACTCTTTTACTCAAAGTTTGTCAGCGATGTCTTTAACATGTACAAGTCTAATTGCAGGACCATATTGCTAACATACAAGCACAAGACCCATTCAGTTAATTCTGATGGTAGGATCGTTTCCAATGCAGACATTGATTTCTACATCAACAATGTATGTTTTTTCTTTGTTAATTTTTGTCATTGATACTCCGATGCATTTAGAACTAACTTTAGTTCTGGTAAAACTGCAGGACATGATCTACGTTGTGGAATCGAAACCCGCAAAACGTTATGGTGATTTCTTTTTGCGGCAGATTGCCAAAGTATGTAAACTGAAACTAAGACTTATTCAGAGACTGATAAGAGTCCAACTGTAATTGAACTTTATTTCCATTGTGCAGCTTGAAGGTGTGATAAACGACATGGACCGCATCAAACTGGAATGAGGGCTCTTCTGTGTTATGTTCATCTCTCGGCTTAAATGATGTCTTTTTTTCTTGCTTTTTATGCTGAGCACAAATTTACTTGGAATCAAACAATTTTGAGAAGCTCTCTTGTCACTTAGTCAAATGGTGTAGATCGGATATTTTCTGGTTATAATCATCTAAGTTATGAAATATTGTCATCTCTCAATTGAGTTTGGCATTATTTAAGAGGCCATCTCTTAGTAACAACTAACACGGATAAATATGGGGACTAGAATCTTTGTGTTTATGTCTGAACTCATGTTTACTTGTTTCTTTTTTGCACTTCCATTAAAATGGAAAGAGATTTGACCTCTAAAGAAACATATAAAAAGCTTACATAACTCGGAAGATCAGCGTTGTTGCCGCTTACAACCTCTAACAACTACTCCAAAACTAAAGATATTTAATTTCGTTGAGTATGACCCATTTCTGCATATTCAGGAGCCACTGTATAACGAAAGATTAATCCTAAAACTGTTTTGTTCCAATGTAATTTTACGGCTAAATTAAAAAGCAAGAAAAAAAACATATGAACTAAACAAAAGTCATCATTCCAGTTTGACGCGGTCCATGTCATTTATCACACCTTCAAGCTGCACAATGGAGATAAGAACAATTACTGCAGGATTCTTACATGTTTGTGAACAAGTCCTACTTTCAATTCACATACCTTGGCAATCTGCCGCAAGAAGAAATCACCATAAGGCTTAGCGGGTTTCGATTCCACAACGTAGATCATGTCCTACAGGTTCACCAGACCTAAAGTTACTACTAAAAGCACCACATAATCAATGGCAAAGAGATTTCAGAAAGAAGAAAGAACATACATTGTTGATGTAGAAATCAATGTCTGCATAGGAGATGACCCTACCATCAGAATCAACGGAGTGGGTCTTGTGCTTGTATGTTAGCAATATGGTCCTGCCATTATAACCCGCACATGTCAGACACATTCCAGAGAGATTTTTAGTAAAAGCTGCCCATGGTTTCTCACCTTAGAGTGGGCTCATCAACTTCCATGTAGTTTGCAAGCTTAGCAAGAGAACTGGAGGAGTAGACTTTCAGGAATGTCCGCACTCCCGACAAAAGCTGCTGCTGCTTTACTTCATAAAGGAACATCTTCAACTGAAGCCTGTACGCATCCTACCATATCCAAGCTGGGAAAGTTAATAAACACACCAGTCCTTGTTACTGTTTTACTGTTAAACTGTCGTACCTGATTGTAATTGACAAGAGGTTCCTCAAAACTTGGTGCTGAAGGAGTGATAAACTTGGGGCATGCATAAGAGAAGAGCTCATCATAAATTCCAAACGCCTCATCATCAGACCTCTGCATCCTCATAATCTTTTCACCATACTTCTCTCGCAATTGAGAGTTGACAGACTCATCAACGAGTTTTGTTTGCAGGCAGAGCGAAAGGCAAACTGCAAGTAATGCATACATCTGCTCATTCTTCTTCAGTATTTGCTCATACTGCGAAGACTTTTGATGGTACTGCTTTGTCTTGTAAATGTAGAGGAGAATTTTGTTGAATTCACGAACCGCATCTACATATCTTCCGGAGTTTTGTACCAGTTAGAGCACAAATGTTAAATGTCTGGACAAGCTAAAAATTTCACAAACTTTCAGGAAGTTCTCCCTGAAGATATCATCGAAAATGGCGAAGAAGTTGTCAGAAAGAGAAGAAAGGCTATCCATACCTTCGCAACATAAGGTTGGCAAATCCATAGTGATATATAGTTGCGATATGGCATCCTATGACACTAGTGTAAACACCTTGTTGGGAGATATCGATAGGCTGCAACCATTTCAGACCAGTATGGTAGTCACCGAGGAGGCAGTGAACACGCAACAAACCGACCATGCTAAAGTAACCTAAAACCTTCAATACGTTACTTCCACCATTGTAATTATACCCATCAGTGGCAGTGAATTGTTCAAGTCCTTCTTTCTCCTGCTCCAGAATTTGGATGATTGTGGACTTTTCCACAAGCGCTTGCAAGAAGTTGAGCACCCCATACACATTCCACGCCTGAGATAGTAGCGTAGTGATGTAATAAGTTAAGTTACATATCTCTTGTTAGTGATCCGTTAAACTTAATTGCAAATCAGATGGGCTTACAGAGTCAATACGAGAAACGAGAACATCCAAGGGAAGAAAATACCTTTTCATGCTCTCTGAGCAATGCAATTTCCTGCTCTGTTTTGTTCTTCAGCTTTGCTCTGAACTGACAGAAAGTTTGGAACTGATAAACAAACTCATCCACCATATCCCACAACCATTGGTTTGGCAACTGCATATTCACAACGCCGTGCAACACCACCTAACAACAAACCAGAAGCTCCTCAGATAACAATCAGCTAGTCTATCTTAAATCCCACAAATACAGCAAGATAATCTAGATTCCACCTCAATCCAAAACCAACCATAATAATAACTAAAACTGAAGCAAATCACAGAGAAAGCCTATGTGTCTACTTCTCTATTGAGACCAAACCCAAATGCATCAAATCCCATTGAAAAGAATTAGAAATGGCAACCAAACCTGAAAAAGGCTACAATAGTTGTCATAAGAATCAATCCTCTGCTGGAGCGTAGGAGTCAACCGCGCATACAAGTGTCGAAACCACATCTCACGGTAGAGAAGACAGAAGACATGGTCGTTGTCTACGTAAGGAGCAATGGCTTCCACAGAAGGCCAAGGCGTGTCCTTGAACAGCCGCTCCGATAAGCTCTGAAATGATGTCTCACACATCTGATGAATCTCGTACACATTTTTCTCCCTTATGTGTCTGTACATGTGAACAACGAAAGACTTCACCGAATCCGGCACATAGTTCGGGTCGTACCCAATTTCCCCGCCGCTCTGGCGCTCAACCTCCTCGTAGCTCGCCGGACCATCTTCGTAATCGTACTTGCTCGCCATCTCTCTTAAAAATCACAACTTTCCGATCAACAGTGATTTCAGAAGAACCAAAAGACGACGCCAAGGAGCTAGCTAGCTAGGGTTTAGAGAAGCAGATCGATAACCGGGTTTTCGGGTCGGATTGCAAAATTGGGCCAACTCCCACTTAAATACAGTCTCGTTTAGAAAAAAATCTTTTTGGTCCAACAATAAAAGCTTCACGCCGATAAAGATTCTCTCTCCGTTTGTTCTTCTTCCTCGTTCTGTGCCTCTCTCTCATACTTGCAGGTAAAGCTTCATAACTTTCTTCTCTATACGGCAAATTACGTGATTTTAGCATCCCTCGTATGCCTTTCTTTCTAGATCTCAAAGTAGAGAGATTGATTTATCTTAATTAGTACCGTTCACAGAGAATACACTTCACCTAATGATGATTCCGGATCTAATTACTGCGTCGGTGACGTAAAAAATCCAAATTTAGTGTTGGGTTTGATTTGCTTGATTTGATGAGATCATTGTTTTAATAACTTTGCAGTTGGGTGTCTCATTAGCGTCAATCAAAGATGGCGCAGGTACTGGCAGTTCACTGTATTGGTTTCTAGAATTCGATGTTTGTGTTTGTTCTCTAAATTCTGAAATTGGCTAAATTTATTTGTGTATAGCAATCACGAGCGAGACTGTTTAAGGAATACAAAGAGGTTCAACGAGAGAACGTAGCTGATCCAGATATTCAATTGGTGTGTGATGATACCAACATATTCAAATGGACCGCACTTATCAAGGTTCGAAGATTATCGAAAGAATTTTCATTCATTTTTAAGAGATGAAAGTGAAAGCTTGGTCTGTTTCTTTTCGTGTGTTTGAAAAACACTGTCTTTGTATTGACACATGCAGGGACCATCAGAGACTCCTTATGAAGGCGGAGTTTTTCAGCTTGCTTTTGCTGTTCCTGAACATTATCCCCTGCAACCTCCTCAAGTTCGCTACTTGACCAAAATATTCCATCCGAATGTGCATTTCAAGGTAACTAACCGATGTTAATTTGATGCATCTTATTATCTCTGGCAAAAGATACCCATTTGATCTTAGTTTATTGAAATTTTGTAGACAGGGGAAATATGCCTTGACATATTGAAGAATGCGTGGAGCCCTGCGTGGACGCTTCAGTCTGTATGTAGAGCCATCATAGCATTGATGGCTCATCCGGAACCGGACAGTCCTCTTAATTGTGACTCAGGTACAAGCTTGTTTGTAGTGTTTATGCTCTGCAACTCTCTGTTTACTAAAATCTGATTTTTGACATTTTGTTGGTGTTGTTGCTACTAAAGGAAATCTTCTAAGATCTGGGGATGTGAGAGGGTTCAATTCTATGGCACGCATGTACACACGACTCGCCGCAATGCCTAGGAAAGGATGATCCTCTCGTGTTTCTCTTTGAATTCGTAAAGAAACTGATTTGGGAGAATGTATACATTATTGAACTTTCAAAGTGTAATGTTACAAAGGGAGATGTTCTGATTACATGAAAAATGTTTTAATTCGTTCAGTGGCTAACATTACAATCAGACACGTCCACCAGTTTATCACAAGTAGTCATATCTACTTGTTTTAGATATTTGTCAAACCAGTCTGATGATTCTTTGATCATAAAACTTGTCACCTCATGTCCAACTCCATCTTCTGCTACGAACTGCTCTCCCGAAACACCAAAATCATTTGGTAACTTCTCTATATGGTTAAAACTTTTACAATACAACTATAGATTGGATCAGTGATATACCTTGAAACTTTTAGGAGAAGCAGCTTTGTTATATGCCTTCTCAGCTCTCTTTAAAGGAACCTCTAGTCCCCCAAGAGGGCAGCGAGGATCCTTTGCACCTGCACATGAAACCCATCAAGCCCTGTTAAGTTCATTTCTGCGCCGACACACAATGAGCATACATAGTTTAGATTGTGCTCACCGTTAAGGATATAAAGAGGCCGTGGAGCAATCACTGGTACTGAGTAAGGCGCATCAAAGTGAGAGGCTAGGCCAGGAGCTATTCTGTCCCACACCTGTTATGTCAACAAAATACAATCTGATCATTCTGAGTCGCAATCAAAATTTGTAGTCACCTTCAGGCTTCTTTACCTTTTCAACTACTACTTTGTCGATTACTTTCTTTCCCAGATCAATCCTTACTTCTGAAATTTACTACAGAAGCAATATATATCAATGTAATTAACATCATCGTACTCAATATCTTGAACAATTTTGTGTGGTTCTCAAAATGTTACCTTCAAACAAAGGCTTTATACTGTTGACTCTTGCTTCCCACTTATCATTTTCTAATGCCCATCTAAATCCCTGCCCAACATACATAACATGGAAAGTTTCTTTTAAGTAGAAATTATCTTCATACAAAGCAAACATAGGTCTTAAAGTTACTATGTTGTTTATCAGTGCTTGATTAAGTTAAGCAAAAGAAACTAAAGATAATTATGCACCTGAAGACCTATTAAAGGGACAACCACAGAATAGCGAGTGTCAGCTGCAGCAGCAAACCAAGCATGCATCCCTGTATTTTTGTTTTCTCAAAATGTTACAGGATTGTATATATCACTATCAAAAGCTACAAATGCTGTTCAAGTTCTTCTATGACTCACCTCCTAGAGAAATACCGGTGACTCCTATCCTTTTTGGGTCTATATCTTCCCTCTGTATTAGATATTCAGCTAGTTTGATCAAATCCCAGACCTGAGAAAGCAAAAAGACATCAAACAGATGCCACAATATGTATATAATACACTCTAAAGTGACCAGAATGCAGCTAAATAGAAGACAATGCCTTTTACAGTATCAAAGATAAATGGCATTGTGTTTCCATTTTTCCAAGATGATATAAGAGCCTGCATTGGAAATCTACACCAAAACCACAATGTCAGAACTCATAAAGCAATAAACAATCAAATAGGTAACAATGATACTTAACACAATGAGATTACATCTCGATAGGCAGTTTTGCAATTAGCACGTTCACCAAGGTAGCGAGAGTCCAAACCAATAGCTACATATCCCCTTGAAGCATATGCCTGAGAAGGAATAAGTATATCAACAGAGAAATACTGATTTAGGAGAAATCTCAAGAACAAAATCAAGATGTTAGTTTACTTCAAGCCATGGCCTTAACCATTCTTTGTTTGTGTTTGAGCCATGCATAAACACAATCGCTGGTCTTCTTTCTTCGCTCCTCTCTTTCAAGCTTAAAATAAGCAAAGGCAATTTTCCTTGCTCTGCAGTCTTATTACATTAATACCAAACATATAAAAAGATAAGAAATGTGTTACATACATATGTGTAATCTATATATATGTGTAATCAATTAGCTGTAAACAATCTTAATCATTACGATCTCAGTAACTACGATTTTAATCATTGACTATTATTGTGAACATCTTGAATATAAAATTTTTCACATGCCTTGGGGTTACTCTTCAACTTCGATCATGGATTTTCAGAAGAAAAAAAACAGAAAAAAATTTGTAATAAATGTACCTCAGTGTGCAAATGAAGATTATGGGAGCAGCTTGCTCAGACCAAAACTTCTTCAGCTAAGAGGTGTGATTGCGAACAGGTGAAAGATCTTCTTGATGAAGCTGAAACAAGCCGTATTATACAATTTTTGATGGGGTTAAATGACAATTTTAACACCATCAGAGGTCAGATCTTAAACATGAAACCACGGCCAAGTTTAAGTGAGATATACAAAATGTTGTATCAGGATGAAAGTTAGAGGATAGTTGGGCATTCTTCACAAACATTGCCCACTCACTCTGCTCTTGCTACTCAAGCTATGGAGATCGATTCACCTGCTGCTTTCTTTGCTCATGGAGGACAGAAGTCTAAGTGTTCTCATTGTTCTAAACGTGGTCACACCGTAGATCGATGTTATAAACTGCATGATTATCCACCAGGTCACCCAATGAGGGGGAATAAATCAGATTCTGTAAATAGAAATGTAGCAGTTACAGCATCTGTCATAGAAGATAACAATTCTGATACTATGAAAGACACTATGTCAATGGAGCAAATTCAGACAATGATTCGTATTTGAGTTCCAAGCTTCAACCTAGTTGTTCAGCATCGGGCCAAGATAATCTGAAAGCTTCGTTTTCAAAATCTGGACCAGTTGTCAATCAGATATCTGGTATTATTCTCTCTTTCTACTCTCATCCTAAATCTTATTATGACATGTTGATTTCTACTATACCTCATGGAACTGATCTGTCTCTAAATAGTTGGGTTATAGACTCTGGGGCTAGTCATCATTTCTCAAACAATAGGGAGTTGTTTACTGATTATGTGTCATTAAACAGAAAATTTGTTACTCTTCTTAATGGAATAACAATTAAAATCGAAGGAACTGGTTATATTCAATTAACTGATGAGATCTCTCTCCACAATGTTTTATTCATTCCTGCTTTTCGTTTTAGCTTACTCAGTGTCAGTATGATGAATAAAGATTCTAATGTCGGTTTCTATTTTAATAGCACTAACTGTTTTATTCGGGATCTTTCTCATGAGTCGATGATTGGGGTCGGTAATCGAATGTCCAATCTTTATATTCTAAATACGAGTGATTCAGGTATCAGTCCTATATGTTCTACTTTGTTGGTTGATTTTGACACTTGGCATAAAAGGTTAGGTCATCCTTCTGTCTCTAAGCTTGATTCGATGTCAAACATTTTATCTTTTCCTAAAGAAAAACATAATAAGAATACTGATCGTTGTCATGTTTGTCATATTGCAAAACAAAAGCGTTTATCCTTTCAGTCTCGTAATGATAGATGTTTGAAACCTTTTGAATTAGTTCATATAGATACTTGGGGTCCTTTTGCAGTTCCTACTGTTGATGGTTTCAAATATTTCCTCACCATTGTTGATGATTTTAGTCGAGCTACTTGGATTTACTTGCATAAATTGAAATCTGATGTGTTGCATATATTTCCTAGCTTTTTGCAATTGATAGAAACTCAGTATAACACTCATGTTTGTTCTATTCGGACTGACAATGCTCATGAATTACAGTTTACTGAGTTGTTTAAATCAAAAGGAATTAGAACATATCATTCATGTCTTGAAACTCCTGAACAAAATTTTGTGGTTGAGAGGATACATCAGCACTTGTTGAATGTAGCTAGGGCCTTAATGTTTCAGTCATGTGTTCCTTTAGAATAATGGGTGGGATTGTGTGTTGACAGCAGCTTTTCTTATCAATAGGTTACCATCTCCAGTTCTAGATAATAAAACTCCTTTTGAGATACTTACAACAAGATCACCAGAATATCTATCTCTTAGAACTTTTGGGTGCCTTTGCTATAAGTCAACTTCTTTGAAGTCTAGAAATAAGTTTGATCCTCGTGCTAGAGCTTGTGTTTTCTTGGGTTATCCATCGGGTTATAAGGGATATAAGCTTCTAGACTTAGAGACAAGATCAGTTTCTATTTCCAGGCATGTCATATTTCATGAGGCTATTTTTCCTTTTGCTACATCTAATATTCCAGATTTATCAAAAGACTTCTTTCCTCATATTTCATCACTTGCGCCAACCTCAGATGGTTCCCACATGCCTCTAAGGCTTCCATCTTCTGATATCATTCCTCTTCCTCATGATGAGATATCATCCGACATTTCCACTCATTCTGAGTCCAAATCTCATAGACCCAGAAAACAACCTAAACACTTGCATGGTTTTCATTGCTATAATCATACTAGTACTATTCCTAAAACCACTCCTTATCCACTTGCAAATTATATCTCTTATTCATACTTATCTCAGCCTTTCCAAGCTATCATTAATATGATCACAGAAAAACATATTCCACAAAATTTCGAGAGGCTAAGGATTTTCAGGTTTGGTGTGATGCAATTGGAGTGGAAATTGGAGCATTTGTACGAACTAATACATGGACTGTGTGAGCTTCCACCAGGGAAAGTTGCTATAGGTTGTAAATGGATACTCACCGTGAAATATCATCCTGATGACACTGTGGAACGATTCAAAGCTCGATTAGTCGCTAAAGGGTATACACAACAGGAAGGTATCGATTTCCTTGATACATTTTCACATGTAGCTAAATTGGGTACAATTAAAATTCTCTTGGCTTTGGCTCCTATGTTACAGTGGCATCTCAGACAGTTAGATATATCTAATGCCTTCTTGAATGGAGACTTAGATGAGGAGATCTATATGAAGTTACCGCTTAGATATTCTGAAACTCAAGGGGAATCAGTTTCTTCTACTGCTGTTTGTAAACTCCACAAGTCAATATATGGCCTTAAGCAAGCCTCGAGACAATGATTTTTGAAGTTCTCAAACACCTTAATTGTTCTGGGTTTTGCACAATGCCATGGAGATCACACAATGTTTGTCAAATGTGTTGCAAGGAAATTCATGGTGGCGTTAGTTTATGTTGATGACATACTCATTACGAGTACCACTGCAACAGATGCTGATGAGTTAACTCTTCAATTGTCTGCTGTGTTTAAACTCAGAGACTTGGGTATTCCCAAATTCTTCCTTGGTCTTGAGATTGCACAACCTGTTGAAGGTATCTCACTCAGTCAAAGAAAATATGTTCTGGACTTACTGAGTTTCACAGGTTTCTCTGACTACAAACCTTCTACTGTTCCTATGGAACCAAATCAATCTTTGTCTAAAGATGATGGTGCTTTACTTGAGGATTCAAACCATTATTGTAAGCTCGTTGGTAAACTGTAGTACCTGACCACAACTCGACCTGATATAGTCTTTGTAGTATCCAGATTAGCTCAATTTTCATCAGCTCCTCGTGAACCTCATCTCAAAGCACTTCATAAAGTACTTCGTTATTTGAAAGGTACTATTGGACATGGTTTCTTCTACTCTGCTTCTTCTGACTTTGATGTTCGTGGTTACACTGATTCCGACTGGGGAGCTTGTCCTGACACTAGACAATCAGTCATGAGTTATGCAATGTTCATTGGTGACTCACTTCTCACATGGAAATCGAAGAAGCAGCCAACAGTTTCCATGAGCTCGGCTGAGGCTAAATATCGAGCCATGGCCATGGCTACCAAAGAGCTTATATGGTTAACAGGAATCCTTCAAGAACTTCAGGTTCCCTTTCTCTCCCTGCATATCTCTACTGTGATAATACCGCTGCACTTCATATTGCTAGTAATCCGGTATTTCATGAGCGCACTAAACATATCGAAAGGGATTGCCATAAGGTTAGAGAGAAGATAATGGATGGCATGCTTAAGACTATGTATGTTCGTAGTTCGGATCAGCTTGCTGATATTTTAACAAAAGCATTGCATCCTTCTCCTTTCAAGTATTTGATGAGCAAGATGGGTGTTCATAACATTTATTCTGCTCCTTGTTCTGAACCGCCATCTTGAGGGGGAATAATAGAGACTGGTTTACTTTGGTTAACTTAAGTAATCCAGTTTAGTTTTCTTGTTTTTGGTTTATACTTGTATATATATACCGAAACGATTGTACAAAGAAGGTTCGAGAAATGAGAAATCAGTTTGACAAATTATGTTGTAATTCAAAACTCTCATAGCATCTCTTTTAAGTTACCAATGTTTTCCTTTGGACAAGAATCTAATTGTCTTTTTTGGTAATGAAAACAAAAAACACCTCAAATTAGACACAAGAAAATGAGAGATTGTAGAAAATGAAAAGGAATCAAAATCTCACTTCTGTTGAAGGAACACCATTTTGAAACACAGGATTTTCCACAGGCTTGAGAATGTCAGCTACTAATGGAACTGCAAATTCAGTTTTAAATTAAGCTTTAGATCTAATTATGATATTAAGGGTCAACAAAAGTGAGAATCAAATCTAATTAAAATTGATCCAAACCATTGGATGATCGTCGACTTCGAAGAACACGGAGAAACTCCGATCTAAACACTTCGGCTTCCCTGGTCGGGGTTTCCATAACTCCAGTGATCTGTAAGAGAAATAAAGTTAGCAAAAAGAAAAAACGGGTTTTCAAAAATCGATTCTTTTTTCTTCGCCGAAGATTCATT
This sequence comes from Lepidium sativum, assembly GCA_023374145.1. Taxonomy (NCBI): domain Eukaryota; kingdom Viridiplantae; phylum Streptophyta; class Magnoliopsida; order Brassicales; family Brassicaceae; genus Lepidium; species Lepidium sativum. Next base: position 10,244 of record JAKUCM010005473.1, on the reverse strand, counting down.
GTCATATATTTAAGTCAAACTCTTGGGACATTTTTCCTGGAAAAAACAACTAAATATAAGTTCAAAATCACATGTACCTTTTTTAATTTATACTGAGTCGTGGATGATCAGCATCATAAGTCTGCCATGTGATACAATATGTGAAGCAAGGGACACGTGTACGGCTATAGTGTGAGTGAAGATGGACGGTCAGATGCAAAAGAACTCACAATAAGAATTTGGGGATAAAAGATGAAGATTAACAATTGAATATTTTGTCGTTATTTTGGTTGCTACAAATTGTATTAAGCTTCTTCCTCTCACTCTCTTGATGAATCTTTGATCATCCCTCTCATGAATCTATTATTTGTTCATTAGATTCTGAAGGTGAGCCATTGAATTCTTTGCTTGTAGTGAACATTGGATTCATTTACAGTAATTCTAATTGTTTGATTGAAGAGTAACGTTTTGATTGTATCAAAGGTATCAGATTCCAATCGAACCTCGCGACAATGCCGAAAACGATATCTTCGTCGTTGCGTCAGGAATCGTTGACGGATTCTGAGGAGCTCATGAAATCGCAAATCCACGATGCGGAGAAGAGAATCGCTTCCATGGATACAAAATTGGATGCTGGTTTTGATGCTTTTGAGAGGCGTTTGATGACCTAGCTGATTTTATCAAGGTCTTGTCAAGGAGAGTTTCAGAACAAGACACTCTTCGATCTTCTCAACAAAATTCTTCATGGTGATAAGATCAAAGAATGGTTATTCAAAGTAGAACAATTCTTTGAGATTGATAATACACTGGAGGAAGTAAAGGTGAATATGGTTGCGCGCATATGGAAGATATAGCTGCTTAATGGCATCAATCTGTTAAGAATTCTGATTTTGGTCATGTTATTTTGAAGTCATGGATATCTTATAAAGAATTGTTGCTTGATCGGGTCGAGGATCTTTGGGAAGACCTAGTGGCTGAGTTGAAAGAATTGCAGGAAACCAAGGGAATAGTGGCGTATCATACTAAGTTCGAGAGTATTCGCAATCGTGTGAAACTGGAAGAAGACATTCTCGTTCGTATGTACTTGGTTGGGTTGTGTACAGAGACGCAGATGAGGGTGAAGATGTTTAAACCGCAATCTGTGAAGGAATGTTTTACTCTTGGTAGATATTACGAATCTGGGAGGCCACAAGGTAAACATTTTGCGACTTCGAATGGTTATAAACCTCCTGTGTCTTCTAAAAGAATTTTAACAATAAAGAAGGATGTTATATTATTAGAGAACAAACCTATGTTTCAGCCAAGAAATCCAAATTTCCAGCCCATGAAGTTCCTGTCAACTGCAGAGTTTAATGAGAGAAGAGCCAAGAATCAGTGTTTTTACTGTGATGAGTAGTTTAGCGTGGAACATGCTAAGACCCATGAGAAGGCGCAATTGTTTGTGAAGGATTGTAGTGAAGAGGATGATTATAGTGTAATCATCGAGGAAGAGGGTAAATAAAACTTGGATGCACTGACAGTTCTACCACAAATCTCTTTGAATGCTCTTTCAGGTATTGCTACTTATAATACTATGAGAGTGAAAGGTATTCATAACAAGAAAAATATGTATATGTTGTTGGATTCGAGATCAACACACAATTTCATAGATTATCACACGGCTCTGAAGTTGGGATGTAAGTTTTTGCCTAGTGATAATGCTAAAGTTAGAGTGGCTGACACTGGAAGAGTGGTGGTAGAGGCTAAAATCCATAATTTTCAGTGGGATTTTCAGGAAGTTTCACTGAGGATTTTATGGTTATTCCTTTATGAGGTGTTGATGTTGTATTAGGAATACAATGGTTGAAAAAGTTAGGACCTATCACTTGGGATTTCAAGAAGCTGTGTATGAAGTTTAAGTGGGGTAATAGACGAGTGGTTTTACATGGAATCCTGGGTGGTTCTGTACATTCTACTAAAGCTTCCAAATTAAGTAGAAATTGCAGTGAGGATGTTTAGCTGTCTATGCCATGTGTGGTTGAGGAATTTGAAACCGATCCTTTTTCTCTGTTTTTGGTATCTTCGGACCTGACTTCGGCACAATCTATACCTCAGATTTTGGCTCTTGTCGATGAATTTGATGATATTTTCAACCAGTTAGTCTGCCTCCATTTCGTGACAACCATAATCATAAAATTCAATTGGTGGATGGTGCTAATCCTATTAATCAAAGACCGTACATGTACTCTATTTCTAAAAAAATGAAATTGACAAACTGGTACAAGAACTGTTGAAAGCTGGAACCATTAAACCTAGTGGTAGTGCTTTTGCTTCTCCTGTGGTCTTGGTAAAAAAGAAGGATGGTTCTTGGCAATTATGCGTTGACTATCGGGGTTTGAATAATTTGACAGTGAAAGACAGATTTCCAATACCTCTAATTGAAGATCTAATGGATGAATTGGGAGGGTCAAACATCTATTCCAAGATTGATTTGCGTGCAAGATATCATCAAGTTCGTATGGCTTCGAAATATGTTCACAAAATACCTTTCAAGACCCATTGTAGACATTTTGAGTATTTGGTTATGCCCTTCGGGTTAACGAACGCACCGCCTACATGTCAGGGCTTGATGAACTCAGTTTTTGAGGAGTTTTTGAGGAAATTTCTTCTCATCTTTTTTGATGATATTTTGATATACAGCCGATCCTTAGAGGATCACATTGATCACTTGCGCCAAGTGTTTACAACAATGAGGAAGCATTTTTGCTCTTTTGATACTAGTAGAGTCGAGTACCTTGGCCATTTTATTGAAGCCACAAGAATCTCTACTCATCCGACTAAGCTTTTGGTGGTGGCTAATTGGCCTGTTCCGAAGAATTTGAAGCAATTGCGAGAGTTTTTGGGATTAGCCAGATATTATAGACGTTTCGTAAAGAGTTTTGGATGTATTGCACGTCCTCTGACACTGCTCACAAAGAAGGATGGTTTTGTGTGGTCGGAAGAAGCCCAAATATCGTTTGAGCAGTTGAAGAAGGCTCTATGTACAGATTCTGTTCTGGCCTTACCTCTCTTTGATAGGCCTTTTGTGGTGGAAACTGATGCTAGTGGTCAAGGCATAGGCGCTGTACTGATGCAAGATAGTCATCCTTTGGCTTATATCAGCAGACATTTGAAAGGAAAGCAATTACATTATCCATTTACGAGGAAGAGTTGTTGACCGTGGTGTTTGCAGTTCAGAAGTGGAGACATTATCTGCTATATGGCCACTTTATTATCAAGACAGATCAAAAGAGCTTTAAATATTTGTTGGAGCAAAGGTTGAACACTCCTATTCAACAGCAGTGGCTTCCAAAGTTATTAGAATTCAAATATGAGATTCATTATAAAGAAGGCAAGAAGAATCTCGTGGCTGATGCCCTTTCAAAAATAGATGGTTATGAGATACTGCATATAGCCTTATCAGTCTTGGAGTGTGACTTTTTGAAAAGGATTCAAGAGGCTTATGTTAATGATGCCGTGAGTCAAAACATTATTTTACAGTAATTCATGTTAATGATGCCGTGAGTCAAAACATTATTTTACAGTAATTCAAATTGTTTGATTGAAGAGTAACGTTTTGATTGTATCACCATGATTTTAGAAAAACTTGACTTTTTATTTGCAGTATTTGGTAATCTCTATGAACATTTAATACTCAGCAGAAAGTTGGTAGAGTTGCATATATTTAACAAATTTTTAATGCTAAAAAATTTCGATAAGAATTTAAAAATCAATAATCAGATAAGTTTAACATAATTTACAAAATTTTCTAAAACCCCAATTTATTTATATCGACTCAAAAAAAATTTAGTTAATCTGTTTCTACTAAAAAATGTGATCATGATCATACGAAAAAGAGTTAGAGGCTAAAGTTTTGTCAGAGAAGATCTAAGCATTACCTAAAACTTGATTCTCGATGGCTTTTCACTTCGTCTCATGATTCCTTTCTACTCGGATTTGTGTTGGATTTTGTCTTTATCACGATTCCTTTCGATGGCTTTTAACCAATGTCTTAAACTCAGTTACCATTTATGCTCCCACGGTTCGAGAGCTGAATGAGATAGTCCCTGAAGTTTGATAAGATCTGTCTCTCTTGTTGTAAGTAAATCTTCGAGCTTGTGTCTACGTCTTCTGTCTCTTGGTTTCTTTTCATTCGGGGCGATGTCTCTTTCTCTGACATGATATCATTTTCCTCATCACACATCAATGCAAGTGTTGCTGGAGATAAAGGCTTCTCGTCCATTCTATTAGCATCAAGGACACAATCTGGAGAATCATTTGTCTCATTAGCATCTCTTTGGGGTGGATCAAGTGAATGGTCAGTGTCGTACTTCCTACTTTGGTCTGTTTCACATTTGGCACCTGAAACCCCATACGAGACATTCTCTTAACAAATATCGTATTATATGAGTAACAAAACATATCCTCCTCAAGATTTGACTGCATGATGTGTACCTGACAATTTATTTACTACATCCACTGATTTCAAGACCAAAAGCGAACATAGCTCTCTGACATGATGCAACTGGATAGTATTTGACAGAGAAGACCTGTAGAAGTAAACAGTCATGCATAAAGGTTGTTTCGCATGGAAAATATCATTCAAAGGAAGGATTTGGTATTTCCAACCTGTAAGTACATGTGGTAGATCCGGATACTGTCTTGTTGTTAGAAGGTGAAAATAGAGAAGTGTCACCTTTTCTGAAAACGTGTGAAACTGTAGATGAACCTCTAGCTACCATAGCGTGTGAAACGTCCTTGCTCTTTCTCTTTCTTGATACAGGAGAGTTCAGATAATTAGACGTATCTGTGGCGCGGTTGACAGCCGCGTTGGTTGTCTGTTGTATGTAGGTTCCTGGGACCTGAGGTCCATAAAGAAGCGAATTTTTTTCTTCGCTTCCTTCGAAGTTCTTGCAATCTTGACATCTACAATTCTCTGAACATAGGATATTCGCCTGGTAACATTCGCAGTACTTCTTGAGGCATCCTGATTTCTTGCAGTGACACCCTTTGCTGTGCTTTCCCAGAATCAGGATTTGGCGCACATCCTCCTACAAGTCGTTTTGATAATGAGATATTCATAACCACACCGATAATTATAGAAGTATCATGAATGATAAAATCATCTTTTGATAATCTCTTTGGTTTAAAGACTGAACCAGTGAAGAACAGCCATAACAGGAAACAAACTAATCAATAGTTTGTTTTTGGCATCTATCTCATAAGAGTGTAGTCAAGTAATAAGTTACATATTTTTAGGGACTAAATCAAGTCTTATTTTTTGCAAGTATAAGTTAAGAACAAGATCATACCTGCAAATCTCTCATGCCATGAGTACTATCAGCAATCTTGGGTTTGAACGCATTCGGATTGCGTTCTAAGATCACCTTGATAGCTTCTTGTCTCGAAGCCTCATTCTCCAAATTGTTGTGACAATTCAAACAGTTGCAACCATTACAATAAGATCCCGACGCAAAGCATTCACAATACCTGTACAAATTAGAAAGGCTTTGTATAAACAAAACAATGATGTAGAGAAATATTTAACTCTCATATCAAAGATGAAGGATACAATACTTACAACTTCAAGCACTTCGTATTTTTGCAGTTGCAGTGTCTCTGTTTATTTGGTAAACCATCTTGCGATTCAACTTCAATATGGCCTCGTGAGGTCAATGGATGTTGCTTGCTACATACAAACAATCAAAACGCTAAATTCCAACGCACAATCACTCAAAGACTGATCAACGAATTTCGAACCAAATTTGATAATCTGATGATTTCAAATTGTTCGTAAACTATTACCTCACTAGATACTTCCCAGATTGATTCTTCTGCATCTGGTGATGGAAACCGTGATACGACGACTTCTGTGGCGACGTGATATCATGTATACTGACTTCCGTCCCTGATGCTTGCAAAGATTTCACCGGAGACTTTAACCTCAACTTTCCTAACCGTATTTGCCCGTCCGGAGAAATCAAGTCTTCTCTTCTATGATTTTCGCCAAGGGACTGTAAATCGAGACCTGAATGCGACTGCTTTTGAAACGAATCCATATTCGCCGTCGTCAAGATGAAGAAATCCAATTGATGCGCCAGAAAATTCCGGTTAGAATTCAAATCAGAGATTTCTAGCTGCTTCAAGCTCTCTCTCTCTCTCTTCTTCTTCTTATAGTTTTTCGTCTCTTTGGGATCTTTTGAAAAATCAAAAAAATCAAATTTTGATGGATTTTGATCAAACAAATCTAACGGCTAAGATGAAATTGAATTTATCAACGGTCTATATCGTATGACTAAGATCGATCTAGGTTTATAGAGGATACGAGTGGAATCTGGCGCTAAAGAAGACTCCGAGTGTTTCACTCGTGCAGAATTAGTTTCCTTTCTTTTTTCTTTTGGTTTAAGTTAACCGACCGGCTAAAGACTTTCTTCGGTTAACTCTTAGCGATAAATACTAAAAAACCAATAATATTACGAAATGAAAATACAAAACTGGGTTAACGAATGTATTGTTGCTCATATGGTATACAAGAGACAATGTTGGTGTTAGTTTATTGCTTAATACCTACAAAACAGAGAGCTACTTCAGCTTGTGCTTGAAGCTCTTCAAGAACCTTCACAACTTTCTCACGGCAAAACCCAATTTCATTCTCAACTTTGAGCATTTTCCGCACTCTTCAACATGAAACAGACAAGAATTCAATCAGATCGTAATTTCAGAACAGATTTCTTTTTTGTAAAACTATTGTAAACAAACAATTCAAAGAGATTCTGTAGCTGTTAGTGTAGGACATGTAAGGATATAGATCGACTGCTACAAACCTGTGTACAATGGATGTGTCTCCATGTCCAGTGAAAACTATGAACATTGCATTTGTGGGTAAGGCACTGTAAAGGGCATGGACTCTATCGTTCATTTTCTTTAAGATTTCCTTCGTTTCAAGTGAGACTTTGCTTTTCTTGAGGCGGGAGTCATTGTTACATGTAAGCAATGAGATCATCTCGGCTAGTTTGGAATTTAGTTTCTCTGGATCATCTGCTCTGCTCTGGAAATGTGCATTCAATTCTGAGAACTGCGTCCAAACAAATTGTGACCGATTGTTCTTTACCTAGAAACATATAAAAACACACATGTATCAAACGTTTAGGGAGATGGCAAGACGTAAAAAGGCATGGATGGATTCAGAAGTTTTTACCTCCTTCATGGCCTTTGAAAGTGCTTCATTGTCAGATGAAACTGGAATTGAATTTGATGACTCACAAGCATATCGCTTCACAATATTAATATTGTCGATGATAGAAGTGGTTCTTCCGCCCTCATTTAAAATGCTAAGGAGCTTCTTTCTTACCATGTCCGGTGGTGAACCAAAATCAGGTCCTAGAAAATCCAGAGATAAAAGCCATTTCACAGAGGATACAGAGAAAAATAGTTTTAACACAATTCATATAGTGAAACTAAGAAGAGGTAATTCTTGCCATGTTTTATCTTCAATAGTGCCAAATCCATGGCTGCTTTTGCATCCTCAACGCTGTCATGTCCGGATTCAGACTGTTGAATCTCTCTAGCAAGAAACTTTTTTGCTAGAATTCGAAGTTTAGTTTTATAAGATCTACCATGAGGATGTTTGTAAAGTACTGCAGTATCAATCACCACATTGTGAGAGATCTTCAGAGAAAACAAGTCATTTTCCAAGGAGTGTCCGACTAATACCGTCTCCTTGAAAACCAGCTTTAAGAACTTTTCCTGAATATACCAAACGGCTCTAATTATAGCAGACCACTACAAGTCTTCAATTCAAAATTCCTAACCCGGATCAAAGAAAGTTAAAAGGATCTCATGAAACCTGAATATCTTTAAGAGTCGTCGTAACTCCCTCCATCATCACAGCTGTTATTCCACTATACCTGCAAACGGATGCAAATACCATGTTTTAACGCATATACCTTTTAAAATGTACACATAACAAAATATACAGCATGGCTTACCTTGTGTTGTAATCAGTGATAGGATTTGTTGGCTTGACTAATTTATCTAATAGAACCTGCACAATCGGTAGAATTTAGGTAACAATGATGAAAAAATTCAATGAAACTTAATGAGCAAAGAGGACGATACCTGTCCGTGGATATCCACCAGTGTCACTCTCGTTAACTCCAAACCTTCCTTTGTAATACACTAGGATGAAACAAAAAGGAAAAAATAAATCTCTATAAAGTATATGACTGTTCCAATAAAATAAAGCTTACAAGACCAACAAAAAGAATATATGCTTCGACAAATAATATATGCACAAATGATTATATTACAAAGCTTCACCATGAATGCTAGAGAACATAGTTGTTTACCATCTCACAATCAAGAGCCACAATTTCATGGGGACAAGATCCTGATGGTGCAGGAAGTGTAGAGGTAAACTCTGCATCAAGGAAAGAACATTATCAAATGATGTGACACACAGACAAACAGTTAACAGCTTAAACAGGATTACGCTGTTAATCTTAAATAGGATGAGCTAGTACCGAGTTTCTCAAAAGTGTATCCATTTTGTTCCATTTCCTTTCGACTTAAAGTATAGTATGTAACAGGAAATGGTATATCTTTTGTGAGCTCAGTGAACGATTTCCCCATCAGATTGCATGCCTCTACAACCAAAGATGTTATCTAGTTAGAGCCTTATATTGGGTGGCTGTTATAACTGCTGACACTGAAACATCAGAATATATAACCAACAACTATCAAGAATCATCGAGCGAAATCCCAACAAACATATGCAAAATCTGGAATACTAAAACAGGTAGATCAGATCTAGTTTATAAAAATTCCACTACCTGGGCTAGATACTAGGAGAGGTGGTTCCACTGAACTAGTAACAGTTTTCTTTCTTTTACCCCTGCAAGTAAGGATCGTATCGATTGTCTTCATCTCATCAACTACACAGCTAAGATGAGAACAAAATCAAAATATGTTTCACCAAATAATTGTATACAAGAAGCTATAAGTAAACATAAGCACCAAAACTTACACCAACCTTAAAGCTAAAAGCGCTATAGGATTGCCACAACATGATTTCAACCTAGAAAGTGCTTTAGACTGTGATAAGTATAAAGCTGCATCCAATCCAGGAAGGTAGAGCATTACAACCTTTGGAATGAGAGGCTTGTTCTGAAAACCATATCATTGAATGTCATTTAAACTCTTTAACAACGAAGAAACTAAAGACACAATCAAACACATATTAAACAAGTTCCAAGTTCATACCTTAATAAACACCCACGATGGCATATAACCTTCTGCAAGAACCCATGTCACAAGTCCCTGAACATCCTGTTCAAAACCATGAACTTATATTTATCATCATATATTTTAAAATTATAGAAGTTACCAAAAGAGTCTCCTTTGTATCCGTGACCTACTTGTAAGTTCAATGTCGTTTCAGGGCTTTTGAAATCAAGTTCTGCTTTTGCCTGCCAAGAGGAAGAAGAAGAAAAACAATCTGAATCACATAATGAGCAGCAAAGCCCACAAATTTCAACATAAATCAATCAATCAATCAAAATCACATAGAAAAAATCAGAAGAAGTGTTTTACTTCGGGTCCATATATATCGAAGAAATTGTTCCCCGTATTGCTCTTATCACTACCGTCGCCACATTCTTCACCATCTACTTCTGCGGCGATTCCGGCGTCGCGCTTCCGCTTCGAAGACGACATTACTGAAACGACGAAAAGCTATCCTAAAAGAGCGACGAGAACCGCTTCACCGCCGCCAAGCCGTCGCCTAACACCGTCGTCGTCGAGCGAATTAAGGGTTTTAAGTTGAACCTTGTCGCCCAATAAAAACCCCAAATGTTCTTTTGGCTACCCTGTGGTCTTATTAAAACTACGGTTCGGGTCGGGTCGGGTAATTCGGTTATCAGTTATTTATAAAAATTTCAAGTTGTACCGAAAATAATTGAATCTTGTGGATCGGGTCCGTCTGGTTGTCGTTTAGTTCTATAATTGATTTTTGCTTCCGAAGAAGAAGAAGAAAGTTTCAGGGTAAATTTCGGTTAATCTAACCAATCCGATCCAAATATATAACCGAACTTTCCTTACATATCTTGCCGAGTGAACCGAAATAAGTTCAAATAACCGAACTGATTTATCTAAATTTTGGTTCAGTTCGTTTCGAACAAATCGATTAGGTTTTTAATCCAGGGCTATTAGAAAATAAAATTACTTCTTTATTTTTTTATTGTTTTTGT
>JAKUCM010005472.1:0-15317 GCA_023374145.1 Lepidium sativum | reverse complement strand
GGCCTTGAACTTAGCAAAAAGAGATCACATGTGTAGAAATCCTAGATAAGCACGAATAGCTCAAACGACCACGCTAGACCTCATAACTAAAAGTAGTTCATGAAAGTTCACCAATAGTCCTAACTTATAACTTAAGAGAACAATGACCTTCTTGCAACATATGACACCAACCTAATTTGCTTAGCACACATTCTCATATCAAAGTGACATTACATTGCCTTGAACTTAGCATATAGAGATCACATGTGTAGAAGTACTATATGAACACGGATAGCTCAAAATATCTAGCTAGACTTCACAACACAACTAAAGTAGTGCATGACGGTTCACATATAATCATAACTTCTAGCATAAGGAACATTCACATAGTTGCAACATTGAGAGCAACCTAAGTTGCTTTGCACACTTTCTCATGTCAAAGCGACATTACATGGGTCTTGAACTTAGCAAAAAGAGATCACATGTGTAGAAATCCTAGATAAGCACGAATAGAACAAACGACCATACTAGACCTCATAACTAAACCAAAGTAGTTCATGACAGTTCACCGATAATTGGAACTTTTATTTTAATAGAACATTGACCTTCTTGCAACATATGAGACCAACCTAAGGTGCTTAGCACACTTTCTCAAGTCGAAGCGCCATTAGATTGCCTTGAACTTAACAAAAAGAGATCACATGTCTAGAAGTAGTATATGAATACGAACAGCTCAAAAGATCAAGCTAGACTTCACAACACAACTAAAGTAGTGCATGACGGTTCACATATAATCATAACTTCTAGCGTAAAGAACATTCACATAGTTGCAACATTGAGACCAACCTAAGGTTCTTAGCACACTTTCTCAAGTCGAAGCGACATTAGATTGCCTTGAACTTAACAAAAAGAGATCACATGTATAGAAATAGTATATGAATACGAACAACTCAAAGGATCAAGCTAGATTTCATAACTCGACGAAAGTGGTTCATGACGGTTCACAGATAATCATAACTTCTAGCGTAAGAGAACAATCACATAGTTGCAACCATGAGAGCACCCTAAGTTGCTTTGCACACTTTATCATGTCAAAGCAACATTACATGTGCCTTGAACTAAGCAAAAAGAGCTCCTATGTGTAAAAGTCCTAGATTAGCACGAATAGCTCAAACGTCCACGCTAGAACTCATAACTCAACCAAAGTAGTTCATGACGGTTCACCGATAATCATAACTTCTAACTTAAGAGAACAATGACCTTCTTGGAACATATGAGACCAACCTAAGTTGCTTAGCAAACTTTCTCATATCGAAGCGACATTTCATTGCCTTGAACTTAGCATATAGAGATCACATGTGTAGAAGTACTATATGAACACGGATAGCTCAAAAGATCAAGCTAGACTTCACAACACAACTAATGTAGTGCATGACAGTCCACATATAATCATAACTTCTAGTGTAAAGAACATTCACATAGTTGCAACATTGAGAGCAACCTAAGTTGCTTTGCACACTTTCTCATGTGAAAGCGACATTACATGGGCCTTGAACTTAGCAAAAAGAGATCACATGTGTAGAAATCCTAGATAAGCACGAATAGCTCAAACGACCACGCTGGACCTCATAACTAAACCAAAGTAGTTCATGAAAGTTCACCGATAGTCATAACTTATAACTTAAGAGAACAATGACCTTCTTGCAACATATGACACCAACCTAATTTGCTTAGCACACTTTCTCATATCGAAGTGACATTACATTGCCTTGAACTTAGCATATAGAGATCACATGTGTAGAAGTACTATATGAACACGGATAGCTCAAAAGATCTAGCTAGACTTCACAACACAACTAAAGTAGTGCATGACGGTTCACATATAATCATAACTTCTAGCATAAGGAACATTCACATAGTTGCAACATTGAGAGCAACCTAAGTTGCTTTGCACACTTTCTCATGTCAAAGCGACATTACATGGGCCTTGAACTTAGCAAAAAGAGATCACATGTGTAGAAATCCTAGATAAGCACAAATAGAACAAACGACCATACTAGACCTCATAACTAAACCAAAGTAGTTCATGACGGTTCACCGATAATTGGAACTTCTATTTTAAGAGAACATTGACCTTCTTGCAACATATGAGACCAACCTAAGGTGCTTAGCACACTTTCTCAAGTCGAAGCTCCATTAGATTGCCTTGAACTTAACAAAAAGAGATCACATGTCTAGAAGTAGTATATGAATACGAAAAGCTCAAAAGATCAAGCTAGACTTTACAACACAACTAAAGTAGTGCATGACGGTTCACATATAATCATAACTTCTAGCGTAAACAACATTCACAAAGTTGCAACATTGAGACCAACCTAAGGTTCTTAGCACACTTTCTCAAGTCGAAGCGACATTAGATTGCCTTGAACTTAACAAAAAGAGATCACATGTCTAGAAGTAGTATATGAATACGAACAGCTCAAAGGATCAAGCTAGATTTCATAACTCGACGAAAGTAGTTCATGACGGTTCACAGATAATCATAACTTCTAGCGTAAGAGAACAATCACATAGTTGCAACATGAGAGCACCCTAAGTTGCTTTGCACACTTTCTCATGTCAAAGCAACATTACATGTGCCTTGAACTAAGCAAAAAGAGATCCTATTTGTAAAAGTCCTAGATTAGCACGAATAGCTCAAACGTCCACGCTAGAACTCATAACTCAACCAAAGTAGTTCATGACGGTTCACCGATAATCATAACTTCTAACTTAAGAGAACAATGACCTTCTTGCAACATATGAGACCAACCTAAGTTGCTTAGCAAACTTTCTCATATCGAAGCGACATTACATTGCCTTGAACTTAGCATATAGAGATCACATGTGTAGAAGAACTATATGAACACGGATACCTCAAAAGATCAAGCTAGACTTCACAACACAACTAATGTAGTGCATGACGGTCCACATATAATCATAACTTCTAGCGTAAAGAACATTCACATAGTTGCAACATTGAGAGCAACCTAAGTTGCTTTGCACACTTTCTCATGTCAAAGCGACATTACATGGGCCTTGAACTTAGCAAAAAGAGATCACATGTGTAGAAATCCTAGATAAGCACGAATAGCTCAAACGACCACGCTAGACCTCATAACTAAAAGTAGTTCATGAAAGTTCACCGATAGTCATAACTTATAACTTAAGAGAACAATGACCTTCTTGCAACATATGACACCAACCTAATTTGATTAGCACACATTCTCATATCGAAGTGACATTACATTGCCTTGAACTTAGCATATAGAGATCACATGTGTAGAAGTACTATATGAACACGGATAGCTCAAAATATCTAGCTAGACTTCACAACACAACTAAAGTAGTGCATGACGGTTCACATATAATCATAACTTCTAGCATAAGGAACATTCACATAGTTGCAACATTGAGAGCAACCTAAGTTGCTTTGCACACTTTCTCATGTCAAAGCGACATTACATGGGTCTTGAACTTAGCAAAAAGATATCACATGTGTAGAAATCCTAGATAAGCACGAATAGAACAAACGTCCATACTAGACCTCATAACTAAACCAAAGTAGTTCATGACGGTTCACCGATAATTGGAACTTCTATTTTAAGAGAACATTGACCTTCTTGCAACATATGAGACCAACCTAAGGTGCTTAGCACACTTTCTCAAGTCGAAGCGCCATTAGATTGCCTTGAACTTAACAAAAAGAGATCACATGTCTAGAAGTAGTATATGAATACGAACAGCTCAAAAGATCAAGCTAGACTTCACAACACAACTAAAGCAGTGCATGACGGTTCACATATAATCATAACTTCTAGCGTAAAGAACATTCACATAGTTGCAACATTGAGACCAACCTAAGGTTCTTAGCACACTTTCTCAAGTTGAAGCGACATTAGATTGGCTTGAACTTAACAAAAAGAGATCACATGTATAGAAATAGTATATGAATACGAACAACTCAAAGGATCAAGCTAGAATTCACAACGCAACTAAAGTAGTGCATGATAATTCACAAATAATCATAAGTTATAGCGTAAAAGAACAATCACATAGTTGCAACATATGAAAGCAACCTAAGTTGCTTTGCACACTTTCTCATGTCAAAGCGACATTACATGGGCCTTGAACTTAGCAAAAAGAGATCACATGTGTAGAAATCCTAGATAAGCACGAATAGCTCAAACGACCACGCTACCTCATAACTAAAAGTAGTTCATGAAAGTTCACCGATAGTCATAACTTATAACTTAAGAGAACAATGACCTTCTTGCAACATATGACACCAACCTAATTTGCTTAGCACACTTTCTCATATCGAAGTGACATTACATTGCCTTGAACTTAGCATATAGAGATCACATGTGTAGAAGTACTATATGAACACGGATAGCTCAAAAGATCAAGCTAGACTTCACAACACAACTAAAGTAGTGCATGACGGTTCACATATAATCATAACTTCTAGCATAAGGAACATTCACATAGTTGCAACATTGAGAGCAACCTAAGTTGCTTTGCACACTTTCTCATGTCAAAGCGACATTACATGGGCCTTGAACTTAGCAAAAAGAGATCACATGTGTAGAAATCCTAGATAAGCACGAATAGAACAAACGACCATACTAGACCTCATAAATAAACCAAAGTAGTTCATGACGGTTCACCAATAATTGGAACTTCTATTTTAAGAAAACATTGACCTTCTTGCAACATATGAGACCAACCTAAGGTGCTTAGCACACTTTCTCAAGTCGAAGCGCCATTAGATTGCCTTGAACTTAACAAAAAGAGATCACATGTCTAGAAGTAGTATATGAATACGAACAGCTCAAATGATCAAGCTAGACTTCACAACACAACTAAAGTAGTGCATGACGGTTCACATATAATCATAACTTCTTGCGTAAAGAACATTCACATAGTTGCAACATTGAGACCAACCTAAGGTTCTTAGCACACTTTCTCAAGTCGAAGCGACATTAGATTGCCTTGAACTTAACAAAAAGAGATCACATGTCTAGAAGTTGTTAGTTTTTAGATAAAGAGATAGAGGGTTTCGGAAGATTGAAGGGAGACTCATGAAAGAATTGAAGAACATAATCAAGTATTTCATTCAACATAATTTTACAATGGGTTTGGAAGTCTATATATAGAGGTTACAAGCTTTTTCGCAAAGGAAGAAGATGGAGGCTCTTCATTTGACCGTTGGAGAGGAGGTGAGAGACTTTGTGAATCCCGAGGTGGTCCCAAGCTGCGCTTCCTCGTCGCGAGAGATAGTGACTGCTCCTTGGCCTTGGTCTCTACACAAATGGATAAGGTCACATGTTCCTCTTATGTCTTCAACGGTCATGAAGTCTCCAACGGTCATATAGTCACACTCCAATTACATCCTAAGTCATCGTTAGCCTCAAACGCCTTGAAAATCAAGTCGTGACCGAGCGTTGACTTTTATCGAAAATGCGTTGACTCGATCGTGGGTCGTCCGCGGTACGTGTTCCTTTGTACCGCGGTACATGGTCTCTCGGACCTTCGGCTTACCCGCGGTACATGCTGATGCGTAACGCGGGACGTATCTGCCTCGACTCCTTTATTACCCGCGGGACATAAAACCTCGATCCGATATTTGCCTGCGGTACTTACTGACATGTATCGTAGTTCACGATTCCTCGATCCGATGGCACTGTCCGATCCGTCTTCTGCTCCGATCATTCTTCCGACCCGATTGACGGCTACTTCCAGCCCGACTATGAACTTGATTCGATAACATAAATCCTTGACCTGATTGATGATTTGATGGCCTTGATAGGTCTTGATCAATACTCCCCCTCAAGTTTAACCGTCTACATAGTAGATGTTGAACTTGGAAGACCCACGGCCATACCTCATTAAAAACGTTAAGAGAGAAAACCACTTTGGGACAAAACTCTCTTAAGGGAAAAAGAGTGTACGAGCCGTGAGAAAGGGGACCTTTGATCAAGGGCGAGTGAGATCCACGAGTCCAAGTTTTGGGTATATATGACCACATACCTTGTGACTCGCGGCTTTGGTGAAGATATTCGCTAGTTGATCTTCACTCTTTGTAAAGCATGGTAGGATAACTCCTTCAAGGATCTTTTCCCGAACTTTGTGACAATCAATCTCAATGTGCTTTGTCCTTTCGTGAAACATAGAGTTGGATGCTATGTGAATGGCGGCTTGATTGTCACAATGCATGGTGATGGGATTTGCTTGCTCAATTCCAAGATCTTTTAGGAGCGCTTTCAACCATGTCAATTCATTTGTAAGATTCTTCATTGCTCTATACTCCGCCTCGGCACTTGAGCATGATACAACCTTTTGCTTCTTTGTTTTCCATGTGACCATATTTCCTCCAATGAAGGTGATATAGCCGGTGGTTGATTTTCTATCATTCCGATCCCCGGCCCAATCCGCATGACAATATCCTACTATCTCGGTGTTGTCATTATTTCCCATCCAAATGCCTTGACTCGGGCTTCCCTTAAGGTAACACAAGATCCGATCCACCTTACTCCAATGGTATTGTGTAGGGTTTTGCATTTGTTGACTCACTTGGTTGGCCGCAAAGCATAAATCCGGCCTAGTGATGGTCAAGTAGATTAACTTTCCAACGAGACGTCTATATTGAGTTGCATCTTGAAGCGGTTCTTCATTTTTCTCCCCCTTTCTCGAGACCTTGTAGCCATCTTCAAGAGGTGTTTTGGAAGGCTTACAACATAATTTTCCTGTTTCACATAGAAGATCAAGAGTGTACTTTCTTTGGGACATAAAGAGGCCATCCATAGTACGACACACTTCAATCCCTAGAAAGTACTTGAGTTCTTCAAGATCTTTAATATCAAAAACAGATTTAAGATAAGCATTAGTAGAGATGATACCGTCCTTGTCATTGCCGGAAATGATCAAGTCGTCCACATAGATGAGGACTAACACAATACCCTTGTTGCTATGAAGATGGAAGAGTGTATGGTCGGCCTCCGACCTTTTGAACCCACGATTTAGGAGAGTGGTGCTCAGCTTGTGATACCAAGCTCGTGGAGATTGCTTGAGACCATAAATTGCTTTCCGTAATCTCAACACTTTTCCCGATGCAACCCTGTGTTTAAGTCCCGGTGGTGGATACATATATACTTCTTCCTCTAATTCCCCTTGGACGAAGGCATTCTTCACATCCATTTGCCAAAGTTCCCATGCAAGATTAGTGGCAAGAGATAACACAACGCGAACAGTATGTAGTTTAGCAACGGGCGCAAACGTCTCTACATAATCCTCGCCATATATTTGTGTGAATCCTCTTGCAACTAACCGAGCCTTGTGCCTTTTGATGTGTCTGCATTTTACCACATTTTAGGACCATTATTTAGCATGTTTTGCATTCGTACTTGCATTTTTATCATTGTTTTAGGTTCTTTTTAGCATAATTTGCATTATTAGTGTCGGGCATTGCATACATTGCATAAAAGGGACTTTTAGGCACTTTTTGGAGCTTATCACGGAGTATTTCGGATTTCAAGAAGACCAATGAGGAATCGTCTGGCCTAAGGTTGAAGTTCAGGATGCAAACTAGAAGATTTATCACTCGAGTCTCCGACACTCGAGCATGACACTCGACCATCACTTGGTCGAGTGCTTTTACGGGCCAGAACTAAAGACTTTGGACGAAGATTGAATCTTTGGGCTTCTCTGCAAAAAAGGCCCATCAAAAGCCCCTTTGTGCAAGCCCAATTGTCTTTTAGTTCTTTTTCTATTTTCTTTCTTAGGGAAATTTCCTTTTAACTTTTAAAAGGAAATTCCCATTTTTCTTTCAAGGGAATCTTTCCCTTTTTCTCTTTAAGTATTTTTCCTTTTTCTTTAAGATCTTTTGATCTATAAATTGTACTAGAATTTCAAGTTTCAATATACAATCTTTCCTAGCAATTTTCGAGTCTCTTAATTTACTAAGGCATTTACGATTTTTCATACTTAAGTTTTATGCAATGAGATTTCGATTTTAAGTTTATATTTTGTTTCATGAATTCTGAGTAAGTTAGTCTAGGGTTCTTGAGGAAAGGGTGAGATTAGGGGAAAACTTAGGGATTTCTAGATTTGTTTATGTTTAATTAAGGTCTTAGATCTCTTTAATTTAAGTGTTCTTAATGCTTGTTTCTTTCTGATCAATTGAAATTCGATCTCTTGGTGAATCCCCCCCCGAGAGGCGTTTGGGGATCACTTGAACATGCTTAAATTAAGATAGCATCTTCTTATCTCAAGAGATTGATTGACTAGGGTGTTATTAGGCTTTGTAAGGTCCATACTTAAGGCCTCTTGAATTTCCAATCGTTGGGCGAGAGTCAAGTCAGGTTGTCTTTTAGGATAGGTCCCATTGCGCGAGAGCGAATGTGATTACTTTGTGATTCCTTGCTTAGAGGTCATCTAAATAGGTTGATAGATAAGTCTGGAAACCCTAGGAATACCCTAATCATTGATCCTAAACCTCGAGAACCCGTTTTTCCTCTATTGAATTTTCGTGAATTTAATACTCTGCTTTAGGCTGAGATTTCGTGTTGCACTTTATCATTAGTTTCACTATTGCTTTACTTTTAATGCTCTGTTTTTACATTCTAATACTTTGTTTCATTTTTAGCATTTTGTTTTAAGATTTCGTCGTCACCTAGGATAGATAACCCACTCGCTTAAACCGAATTTGGCTTAGATTAGAATAAGTTGATTATATCTTGATTGCTAGTTACTCTCCCATTGGATTGACACCATGCTGTACTACAATTGATTAAATAGACAGTTTGGTATTTGAGAAAACACCGCAAAAACCTGTTTATCAAATTGGCGCCATTGCCGACTGGGAATAGTTAGCTACAATTAGGAAAATCACTTTTCTGAGACTAAGTTTTATTATACTATTATTCTAAAATCGTTTCTTGTTTTCTCTTTGCTTTCAGGTGAACATGGAAGAACAAGTACAAGCTACTGAACTAGGAACTCGTCCTAGGAGAGTTAGACACATTGGTGCCGGTGATGCTCCCAGTATCCACACTCAACGCCATGGAATTGTCCCACCAGCCATCGCCAACAACAACTTTAAGATTAAGAGTGGAATGATTTTCATGGTTCAGAACAGTAAATTTCATGGTTTACCTTCTGAGGACCCACTAGATCATCTTGATGAATTTGAAAGACTAACCAGTCTGACAAAAATAAATGGGGTTAGTGAGGATGCTCTGAAATTGCGATTGTTTCCTTTCTCTCTTGGAGACAAAGCATATCTATGGGAAAAACACTTGCCACAAGGGTCTATCACATCATGGGACGCCTGCAAAGAAGCATTTCTAGGCAAATTCTTTTCCAATTCAAGAACTGCGAAACTCCGCAATTCCATCTCTGGTTTTAAGAAAAACCATTCCGAAACATTCTCTGAGGCTTGGGAACGATTCAAGATGTCCCAATCACAATGTCCTCATCATAGTTTCACTACTGAGTCCCTTCTCAGTACTCTCTACAGAGGCGTGATCCCCAAGATACGCATGTTGCTAGACACAACCAGCAATGGGAATTTTCTGAATAAAGATGTCGATGATGGATGGGAATTTGTGGAGAATTTAGCTCAAGCAGACGGCCAATACAGTGAAGACTATGATCGAACTCCTAGAGGCGTAACAGATTCAGATATGGTTAGTAGAAAGGAGCTCAAAGCCATACAAGACAAACTGGACAAGCTACTTTCAGCTCACCATAAGCAAGTACACCATGTCGGTGAAACAGAACGGGTTGAAGACGACGATGACGAAGTTGAAGAGGTCAATTTCGTACGGAACCAAAGCAACAATTTCAGACAATTCAACAGCTACAAACCCAACCCCAACCTATCCTACAGAAACACAAATGTGGCGAATCCAAATGACCAGGTGTACCCACCCAAACCACATCCGCAACCGCAACCAAAACCATTCATACCCAAACAACAGTACCAGCAAACACACCACCAACCACCTCCTGGATACAACACCCAACCACCACAACAAACACCTGAAGTGATGGACATCTTGCAGCAGATACTAAAGGGACAGACAGCCAGCGCTTCCGAATTAACACGGAAATTTGCTGAAGTACATGCTAAGATCGATGCTTCACATAATGAACTCAACTGCAAATTCGAGACCCTCAATGCTCGTCTCAAATATGTGGAGAATCAACAAGGATCTTCATCAACAAACAAACAAACCGGACAGCTACCTGGAAAAGCTGTTCAAAACCCTAAGGAGTATCACGCCAACGCCATTACACTCCATAGTGGCCGTGAATTGCTAATTCGTGCTGAACCAACAGAGAACACTGAGGACAGTGTCCTTCTAGAAGGGGAGGATGATTTGGTCGAAGAACAGACAGAAATCAGCACGAAAAAGCCAAAATCTGTGACACTCGACCAACACACTCGAGCACCACCTGCTCGAGTGTCAGAAGATCAGTCCAAAAACACAACCGACATACAAAAAGACCCAAAGACGTTTGCTCCACCTCCTTTCAAACGGCAGCTTCCTTTTCCACAGAGATTCAAAAAGGATGTTATAGACAAATACAAAGCTCTCTTTAAAAATCAGATGAGGGACGTTGAAGTGAAAATACCAATTCTAGACGTCTTTATGCTAATGCCCCCTTATCAAAAGTTTTTGAAAGACGCAGTCAAGGACAGAACACAAGAAGTCGAATGGATGGTTGTGTTAACTCATGAGGTCAGCGCTATTATACAAAGAAAGGTTGTGCCTAAGAAGCTCGATGATCCAGGAACGTTCACGATTCCATGTTCGCTTGGACCTCTCACATTCAGGAGTTGCTTGTGTGATTTAGGGGCATCAATCAGCCTAATGCCTCTAACAGTCGCCAAAAGATTAGGGTTCGACAAATACAAGTCTTGCAAGATATCCTTGGTACTAGCTGACAGATCGGTTAGGATTCCACATGGAATTCTAGAAGACTTACCAGTTCGGGTTGGAGGAGTAGAAATTGATAAACAGGTTTTTGCGGTGTTTTCTCAAATACCAAACTGTCTATTTAATCAATTGCAGTACAATATGGTGTCAATCCACTGGGAGAGTAACTAGCAATCAAGATATAATCTACTTATTCTAATCTAAGCCAAATTCGGTATTAATGAGTGGTGATCTATCCTAGGTGATAACGAAGTCTTAAAACAAAATGCTAAAAATGAAACAGAGTATTAGAATGTAAAACAAAGCATTAAAAGTAAAGCAATAGTGAAACTAATAAAGTGCAACACGAAATCTCAACCTAAAGCAGAGTATTAAAATCACGAAAATTCAATAAGGGAAAAACGGGTTCTCGAGGATTAGGATCAATGATTAGGGTATTCCTAGGGGTTCTAGACTTATCTATCAACCTATTTAGATGACCTCTAAGCAAGGAATCACAAAGTAGTCACATTCGCTCTCGCGCAATGGGACCTCTCCTAAAAGACAACCTGACTTGACTCTCGCCCAACGATTGGAAATTCAAGAGGCCTTAAGTATGGACCTTACAAAGCCTAATAACACCCTAGACAATCAATCTCTTGAGCTAGGAAGATGCTATCTTAATTTAAGCATGTTCAAGTGATTCCCCAAACGCCTCTCGGGGGGGGATTCACCAAGAGATCGAATTTCAATTGATCAGAAAGAAACAAGCATTAAGAACACTTAAACTAAAGAGATCTAAGACCTTTTTAAAACATAGACAAATCTAGAAATCCCTAAGTTTTCCCCTAATCTCACCCTTTCCTCAAGAACCCTAGACTAACTTACTCAGAATTCATGAAATAAAATAAAGACTTAAAATCGAAATCTAATTGCATAAAACTTGAAGCTAAAAATCGTAAATGCCTTAGTAAAAATATGAGACTCAAAAATTGCTAGAAAATATTGTATATTGAAAGTAGAAATTCTAGTACAATTTATAGATCAAAAGATCTTAAAGAAAAAGGAAAAATACTTAAAGAGAAAAAGGGAAAAATTCCCTTGAAAGAAAAATGGGAATTTCCTTTTAAAAGTTAAAAGGAAATTTCCCTAAGAAAGAAAAATAGAAAAGAACTAAAAGATAATTGGGCTTGCACAAAGGGGCTTTTGATTGGCCTTTTTCGCAGGGAAGCCCAAAGATTCTATCTTCGTCTAAAGTCTCGGTTCTGGTCCGTAAAGGCACTCGACCAAGTGATGGTCGAGTGTCATGCTCGAGTGTCGGAGACTCGAGTGACAAATCTTCTAGTTTGCATCTTGAACTTCAACCTTAGACCAGTCGATTCCTCATTGGTCTTCTTGTACTCCGAAATACTTCGTGATAAGCTCCAAAAAGTACCTAAAAGTCCCTTTTATGCAATGTATGCAATGCCCGATACTAATAATGCAAATTATGCTAAAAAGATCCTAAAACAATGATAATAATGCAAGTATGAATGCAAAACATGCTAAATAATGGTCCTAAAATGTGGTAAAATGCAGACACATCAACTCCCCCAAACTTAGTCTTTGCTTGCCCTCAAGCAAATGTGTATTGAGCTAAGAAGGAAGAGAAGTTCCTAACAATGGGAACATCTTACTTAAACAAATGACCTGCCAAATCGAAAAACTGTAACCCACAAGTGAAACCTCATTCTTTTGTAAGAACCACAATTTACTTTCATCAAGGCTTAGCATTAAGACCGATTATTCCCTAACACTTAGTTGGTCTCTTAAGAAATTCAGATTCGAAACCTATTTCTTTCAAGTGCAGTCCGCAAAAGGGGCTATTAATCAAAGACTTTGGGATTCAACTTCCTCAAATTCAGCTAGTCACTAATGGTTTAAGCATTTTCGATCACTTCTCAACTCTTTACTCGTTTTTATTGGCTTTAGCTTATCAATGAAGCACGAAAAAGTACGGGTTTACGCACAGTCCTGGTTCATCTTAGGCATCGATGTATTAGCTTTATCAATGAGACGCGAAAAAGTACGGGTTTACGCACAGTCCCGGTTCATTTTAGGCGATATCGAAATGGTTTTATTGATGAACACAAGAAGGTACGGGTTTACGCACAATCCCCGTTCATCTTAGACCATATATTTTGAGCCGAGTTTTGAGAAGGATGATTCTATATTCACCTTATGCTTTTCTTTTTACTTAGCTAGCTGAACCTAAGGAAGGATGTTATGCAATGTATCTCAAGCCCCTAATTTGGAAAATAAAATTCGATTATGAGGTAACAAATCAGGTTCTTTTCGAGACACAACCTAAGTATCGGTTTCAAAGGTTAATGATCTACCTATCAGTGTTCAAGAGGGAAAAACGCAAGTCTAAGAGTTCACTATGGTTACTAGGCAATCAACCTAGCAAGTCTACCTATCTAGCAAGATGATTCCCGAAACTCTAGACTTAATCCTATATGAATGCAATGCAACTACATGAACACTCTGTTTTTGACTTATGCATTTTCGATTTTTTTCAATTTTTTGGTTTTTCTATGCCTTAGATGTGATGCAAATGATCAAATGCTAGAATAAAAACTAAGAACCACAGAAAACAAAGTCAAATATCCTCTAGAACCCTCCCCCAAACTTAAATCACACAGTCCCTTGTGTGTATAAAAGTCCGAAAGAGGATCCTAGACCAGCAAGTCAAGTGAAAAATATGCAAAAGCAAGCTAAGTAAAAGAAATGTAAAAGCAAGTCAATTGAAAAATATGCAATGGTATTTATAATGAAAGGAAGGGGTTTTTATACCTCTTAATGATTCCAATAATCGGATGCCACATTTCGCATGAGCTCCATGTAGTAGTCATTATGCCTTTGACGCTCGAGCTCAGCTTGCTCGAGCGTGTCCGTCGAGTGTTCGGAATGCTCGACTGATTGGTGCTCGAGCGGTTGGCTCGAGCTTGCTCCTGCTGCATCAAATGTTCTTCTGTATGAGAAGGCTGCTGGGTTAGCTGAGGAGCGTCTAGCTGGTGCTGGTTGGTGTTGCCTTTCACGATCTGTGGATATGGAGGCTCTTCTTGGGCGAATAGTTGGTGGCGGTGGTTGTGGTCCGCTGTTCCTTTCTAGAGCTGCAACTCTTCTACTTAGATCATCGTTTTCCTGCCTTCTAGCTTCGTCGCTAGCAGTCAGCTTCTTCACCTTCTTCATCAACCATTTGTTCATTTTCTGCAACAAGCCTATGTGCTTGTGTGCTTCTCGGATTGGTTCTCCTTGACGAGGTGGCATCGTGTATTCTTCAAAACAATATGCCTCGGGATCCACCTCATCGCTGTTTGTTGGTGATGAACTCTGCTGAGGTTCATTGGGATCGTACAAGGCTTCTAGAGGTGGGTTGAAATCCGTGTTTTGCCCCATTCTTATTGTCGTGTACTCCCTGTTTGGCAAGAGCAGAAAAGCGTTTGGTCTAAGTAAATGATGGAAAGAGTAAAGGAGCTTACCTCGAACTTCCATTGTAGCCAAGAATTGACTCCTCCTTAAATGATCGATGTTCATGAACCGAGGGTCAGCCCATTGTGTCTCATCGATTGGCACATTGCACCTTTCCAGAATGCATGTGATAAGTCCGCCAATGGTGATCTTTCCATCACGTCCTCCAGTTTTGTTATCCCTTGCCCAATCTCGGTATGTGACTAATTGGTTAGCAAACTGGATGGTTAATCCAGCATTGTTTCGATCTCCAATAATTGGGGATCCGTCACTCTTTTGACCAACAATGTCTTTAAGAGCAGTCACCAACATCTCCATTTCTCCTAGGTTAATTGTTCCAATAGTAAAACGTGAGAAAAATGTATTTGCTAGGATTGTTCGAAAATACCTCAATGCCGGGTTTCGGATCAGTGATGCCTTAGATCGGGAGGATGAGAATCTGCTCCTTGTTGATGCAATCGACCTCCACACATCATCAAACTCAGCTCTATCAAAATCGGGTCCATAATTTTCGGACTCGGCCTTTGGGAACTCGAAGAGGTCCCTAAGTGCTTTGAATGTCATTCGATAGTCCCTTCCTCTTATTGCAAAGAAGATGTAACCGCCACCTTGCTTTTCTAGGAGACTCTCGTTTTCAGCATCGTATAGAACGATTTGAACCGTTGCCAAAAACTGAAGATTCTCTTCCTTGTAAGCTCTTTGCGGATATTGCACAAATGTGGACAGCCCACAATTTTGCAACATGAGATCCACATCTCTTGTTATCCCCATTGCGGTTAGCGCTTCCTTGCATGGATAGCGGGTACCTAGAAAATCCATCCTCCGTAGATCGCTTAGTGCTCTTGCCGAGTTATGCCTCTC